>JAKTSR010000033.1:0-89081 GCA_030580325.1 Sugiyamaella sp. yHKS617 | reverse complement strand
CCCGGCGGTGCTCCCTGCGGCCTCCGGCCGGGCTGGGGCGCTGCCCCAGACCCCGTGGCTCCTCTCGCTCCGCTCGAGGAGGGCGGGCCGGTTGTCTGAGCGAGCAAACAAATTTCGGCTAGTGCTCACGTGAGGTCGCTGCATATGGAGCGCATTACTTGGTTTCTGTGGGGTACATCAACTTCGTTTGGGACTTGTGTTTACATTGTGTTCACTTCTTGTTTGTTTATTCACTTGCTCTGCTGTTCTCTTGTGAAGAAGTCGGCTGTGTTGTTTATCGCGCCATGTCTTCGGAGGCGGAGTGTTCTGGTGTGAACGCCCAGGATCAGGCGACCGATACATCTTCTCGATACCGCGACAGTCCCGCTGTCGTTGACCTTTCCAGTCCTCCAGACGGCGGGTCAGGTGGCCTGTCCGATGGCTCGTCCGGAATCAGCTCCAATTCCAATGGCTCTTCTAACAGTCAGGCTGCTGATTCATTGCCAGCCGCCCTCTCAGGGAGCGGATGCCCTGGAGTAGCGGGGCCAGGGCACATTTGCGGCTTCCCTGATGGCCAGACGGACCCCAATGGAGCTCTTGTTTCTTGTCAACGGGCCACCTCTAAACTGAAGGCTCGTGCGACTGATAACACATCTAGAGGCGAGGGCTGCTGTGGGAGCAATGGAAGCAGGGTCAGCAATGTGAGTGACCGAATCAAGAGAAGTCACGTCAGCAATGAAGGAAATGGAAGCAGCTCGAGCAATGGCAGCACTATAAGCCTTGGAAGCATTGGAATCATTGGAAACACTGTAAGTGCTGGAAGCACTGGAAGCACTGGAGGCACTGGAGGCACTGGAAGCACTGGAAGCACTGGAAGCACTGGAAGCACTGGAAGCACTGGAAGCACTGGAAGCACTGGAAGCACTGGAAGCACTGGAAGCACTGGAAGCACTGGAAGCACTGGAAGCACTGGAAGCACTGGAAGCACTGGAAGCACTGGAAGCACTGGAAACACTGGGAACATCGGAAGTGGTGCTACTTTATCGCCTTCGGACGAGCAACGTATCAATCAAGCTCTCAATGATTTGTACGGACCCTTGAGTGGTGACACGGTGCACAGAGGGTATCGCAATTACGGACCTGCGAGCCGGAGATCTTACTCTCCGAATGAAGGCACGTCCAGCGCAGAGACTGAGAAGGGCCCGAAGGAAAGCAATTCTGGCAGTGCTAAGGAAATTTCTCCCTTCACACATGTAACTATTGGGCTCTCCCCGATATTAGATGGGGAATCACCGATTTCCGGTGCTTCAGGGCTGTCGCAGCACTTTCAATCGAGACACAACGCAGGTTTGTCCCCTGTCTCATGGGCTGCCCATGTCTCGCCAGGCTCCACATTTCCAGCAGCTCGCCGAGGTCCCCAAGGCTCGTTAGAGACGTCAGCTTTTGCAACTGTCGCAGGAGTCTCAAGAATCGCTGCATCAACGGACAGCGATAGAAGCAGAGAGAGCAGCGAACTGGCTGTGTCTAGCGTGGGACCTAGCATGGGACCTATCATGGGACCTAGCATGGGACCTAACATGGGGCCTAGCATGGGGCCTAACAGAGCACCACTGTCGATTGCTGACTCGAGTCAAAGTCGTCATCGTAGTCAGGATCCAAACCTGGGCATTGTTCCTGCTCCTGCTATCTACACCGGCGCTCGACAGTCTTTAGAGGCTAGTGATTCAGAGGATGAAGTCACTTTGAACGCTGACATGGATTTGCATCCCGACTCTATGGCCCTGTCCTCGTCAGCATCCGCATCGTTAGTGATGTCTCTCTCTCAGGTACCAAGAAATCCGTCCAGAATGGGCCCACTTGGCCCTCGAACCGATCAGGGCTGGAACTCGTATTCCTCATTTGCTTGGACAACAATTGCCATGTCTCTAATTGAGTGTGTGGTCTGGCTGAGCATCTGTTACTTTGCAGATGTACCGTACTTGACTGGATATCACAAGTACTTTGAACCTTCACTTGAAGAATTGAAACTAGTCCGGTTTGTGGATTGATCCCACAATTCTGCGTAACCTTCTGATGTTCGCTCGAGCTTGTTTCGTTCGGGAAACAGCGGAACAAGCTTCGCGAGTTTCAGACTGGGCGCTCCGGGTAGAATGAATACTAACGAATGCGCAGATCAGAATTGGAAAATTTAAAGTCGGAGTTGGACTGGCTGTCTCTTCAAGTCCAGGTGGCCGCGAGAGTCACGGCAGATGCAATTTCGGAAAACTCGTCCAAAGTTGAAACGGCCTCGTATCAATACACTACATCAGCCAGTATTGTTTGCGGACTCGTAATGTTGTTTCTGCTTCTCAAGAGTATTCTGTTTCTTCACCGTGCAACTCGAAACTCCCTTGGGATCGCCAAGAGCGATGATGCCATAGTGAATGCCGAAAGAATGATTGCTCACATGAATGAGAAAGTTCTAGCACTGGAGGAGGATACTAAAGAGGCAAAAAGGAGCAGTACCATCAGCAGCCATGTTCTTGCTGGCGCTATTTCTGACTTGAAAAGTGAACAGCTTCATTTCAACGTTTCCATGGCTGACTCGATCCAGAATTTAGAAGGAGATGTCGCAGAGATGCGGGCAGATTTGACGGATCAGAAGGATTCGATCAGGGAGATTGTAAGAGAGCTGAACAAAAAGCGCGCCGAGAGTGACCACAAGACTCCAGTGAGAGAGCTGTCAAAAGACAAGTCAAATAATCCTTTGAAAGCAGCTTCAACTTGGCCATATCCAGTGTCGTCCGTGCAGAGCTCGCCTGTCATCAAGACAGCCAAGGGCTCTTTTAACCTTGGTACCAAAGAAGGGCTTAAAGAATGGCACAATGCAGTTCAGGAAGATTTGAAATCGGAAAAGCAGACATCCACAGAGCATAATCATAAAGAAAACGAAAATGTGACTGAGGACGTTAGCATCGAAGAGGTCGAAGTCAACATGTCTCTTCACAAGGGAAAAGTAGGAATCAGCACTAATGAGCCCACCGGTGTTCACGGTAATGAGCCCACTGGTGGTAACACTCTATCTGGTAGCTACAATACCCTTGTAGCCAAGGCGAAACTGGACAAAGGGAAGAAGAGCATCGCCCCCGCACCGGTGAGTACTGCTCCAAAGCAGAGTGCTCGGTTGAATTCTGGCGATAACTCAGCTCCTTCGATATTAATGTCGCGAACTAGTGATGCACTCGCCACGAAGGAGGCTACTACCAATGGCAAAACACGCTTATTCAGTATGAAGCCTAGGACTGGGACCAGCGGAATTGGATCCCAGGAACCCGGCAGACCACTAGAGCTGGGGTCTAAAAGTGTATCGGTGCCAATTTACGCGTTCAAGTTCAGTCCTAATCCCGGTCAGCCGCTGTTCCAGGCCAGTGCCAGCAGTCAAAACGTCTATCTTCCGACGCATGTGAGAGATCAGATCAAGCCCTCGACGAGAGAATTCGGCAGTGATGGCGTCGGCGGTATTAAAAACGCCTTCAACAGCGAGAACCAAGAGCCGTCATCAGGGGATACACGGGGACAATCAGTAAGCTTTGGACCTGTGTACAAGGCGAGAGAACGGATCGAGGAGAAGGTGCGCCGAGCGAAAGAGACTATGCCACGGCCGATGCAACCGGACTTCTCGTTTGACCTCGGCGAGGTGCCGGGATTCATAGTCATTGGCCCTAACGAGGCGCCGTTTACAGTGGCCCAGGTGAAGGAGAAGCTGAAGGACGGCATGAAAAAGAACCAGCGACGCCTATACATCGAGAACGGAGGGTGGTTCTCGGCCAGAAAGGCGAGACAGGTGGTGGAGGAGATGGAGCGCGACTGGCATATCTTTAAACACGCCTGCAACCGAAAACTTCTTTAGATGAAGGATACGTCACGACCACGACGACCACAATTATGACGACTATGACCACGATGACGATGACCACGACGACGATGACGACGACGACTATGACCCACGACCACGACCACGACCCACGACCACGACCACAATATGCTGCGACGACAACTACGATTACTACATTACGGCCACGGTCGGGAATACAACTACGACTACAAATCAGTACAAGCACGTATTACTACTAGCTCGACAAATCAGTACCACTACAAGCAGAAAGCCCGGCTTCTATAATTAGATAATAAACATATAAAGAGAGCAGTGCATTTGCGAGACAAGATCGCATCCCGGCACGCACGCAATATCAGGTACCAGGAAGTTTAGCTAGCAGGCCTGACAAAACAAACTCCAGCGTGAGGAAAGGATATGTCATGGCGTTTCAATCCAGGCACGCCAGACAGATGTGCAGCAGGCAGTATAAATAGAAGCTTAATCAGAAGACAAAACAAAACAACCCAAAACAAAAAAAAAAACAAAAAAAAAACAAAAAAAAAAACAAAAAAGCCCATCGGGGCCAGTGCTGCCATCTCCGGCTGGCCCTGGCCCTCGCGAAACGAAGCGAGGTCCTGGCGAGGTCCCTATCGCGCATGAAATACTGAAATACGAGTCAGCTGCGATGTGGGGGACTGTGGTTAAAAATAAACGAAACAAAAATAGACCACGACCCAGCCCGCCCAGAGCCCCTATCCAGCCTCCGGCGGCCGGGGCGCTGCCCCGGACCCCGTGGCTCCTCTCGCTGCGCTCGAGGAAAGCCGAACCCGGGAGTGGCCTCCTGCGAAGCAGGAGCTACGGTAATACTTCTCTCGCTGCGCTCGCGGAAGGCCTGGCCCTGGGGTGGTCGCTCGCGAAGCGAGCACAGCGGGGTCCGGGGCAGCGCCCCGGCCGCCGGAGTCAGAACGGGATCAAGGATGCTAGATGGGAATAAAAATAAATAGGCTGGCCCGTTACGGGGCCGGCGAGGGGGTGCCCACGGGGGTGCCGTCCAGTCTGGCCTTCTTCTTTTTGGGCTTTTTCTTGACGACGACCATGGGCTTTCTGTTGATTTTCTGGAGCGCCTGGGGGTCGTAGACCGTTCCGCACATGGGACAGGAGCCGTCGGCAGGGACCCTGCTCATGATACAGAGACAAACGCTGCACACACAGCCGATGTCGACCACCTTTTTCGTGACGAAGCAGGCAGCTCGGAAGTCGACATCCTGCTGAGTGCTCAGATTCACATGCGGGAGGATGGCCGGGTCGACTAGAAACGCACTCAGGAGGTACTGAATCAGCCCTCTCGGGTGATCCAGCTTCATATACGTTCCGTTCGTCGAGTCGGAAGCTTGCTGCAGGAAGACTGTATCGCCGGCGAGTTTACAAACATCAATTGGAATCCGCTAGAAACTGTTAGTAAGGCTCTTCCTATTGTTCCATAGTCGTATCATGACATCCCAGAGGCGCATGACCCACAACGGGTATCTTATATCGAATAGCCGTTACGTACCTTTTTCTGGGCGGCAAATATGCAATTCATGGTAGGGATATACTGAGAAGACAGGTCGCCGGATACGCTGACAAGAAGGATCCGTGCATGGGCTTTGACATCGTCGTCTGCAGAGTTGACCCTATTGATATACGTGAGAGCTAAACTCAATGCACCTGATACAGCACTCTGAGTAGACCGTACGCTCTGGTCAGTAGCTGAGGAGACAAGCCTATCCAATTCACTGACAACTGCTTCGTCTACTTCTCGAAATTGTCGATACATGGTCTGTCTGTCGAATATGGTCGCTGTACCATTTGTAGTTAAGGGCGCTTGCGAGCTTGTCAACTCTGTGGTAGAAACAGAGCTATCGGAGGCTCCAGAAGCAGGACCGGTAGGGTTGTCCAAAATTGAAGTTGGCGGTTTGGGATATAGGAACTTGGCTCCTGTAGTATGGGCAGCTATGACCGCCACTCGGTTAGAATTATTCAGAGACAGATGAGCATTGATAAATACTAGCAGAGCCTCAACCGTTTCTCTTAAAGACAGTTTGCTCTCCAGTTCTGCCCAAGCAGACGGGTTGGTGTCCAGAATAATCCCCAATAACGTAGGGTGCTCATCAGATCCTGTTCTGATGTCTGCCCCTCCTAACGAGGCGTGTGTATCGTCCACAGCATTCATGAGCGAGAGCCCTAATCTCAAGACCGGCTGAAACAATACAAAATCAACAAGACGCTTATGAAAGGGAGGTGTCAATGATTCAACTACAGCACCAACCTCGATTCGCAAACCAATTGATTGTAGCCTATGGTCAAACGGTTCGAAATCGAAATCTCACCTCACTCAAGTTGAGGCCATCAATTGAGTGAACCTCACCTCCCAGTACTGTCCCGCTAAGCAGAGAACAAAAGCCGATCAGGAAGAGTCGAGTCAACTAGTTAATAATGTGATAGTAAAGTACAGATCAAGGAGCAAATAAGAGGATGAAGGATTAAGGCTCAGATAGCTCGCTCACATAGGATATATTGTCAGCCGTGCAAAAGGTGGACCTGAAGCAGGGTCTGAGCGGCCAGGCTCTTCTCTATCCATCTCCACACGGTTCAAATGAGAGGCATTGGTATCCCACTGATAACGGCTGTAGTCGGGGCCTGGTCTGGTATGTCCTGTAGAGCTAGATAGAGAGTAAACGCTCTATGAGATGGCTAATTCACGCATGTCTCGAGTCAGCTTCCTATATTGTTGTATAGACGGGGTTCTAACATCTCCCAGGATACACCTTTTTCCGACCTGTGATCATGTAAGCTCTAGAACGACCTCCTTAAGGGACCTGAGGGACTCGGACCCGACTCGAGCTGAGCGGGAGGAAGTGCGGGGTCTGGGGCAGGGCCCCTGCCGCCGGAGGCATGTCCGACTCAGAATCTAACAATTCTAGTCGGCAGTTGGAGGCAGACCATAATCTAAAGAAGGAAGTAGGCGACTCGTTTAAAATCGAAGAACAAGAGCGTGAAGTGCAAGAAGCCGAGATTGCTGCTATGAGAGAGTCGGTTTTGTCGAAAAAGAATTAGTAGTGAGAACATAGGAACTTCGTATCCAGAACCAGTTTGGTGAGTGAAATGTGTAAATAAATGTAAAGTGTTTTGATACGGAGAGACGTTAAGAACTTAAACAAACATGTTCGTGGTAGTGAGAGCGTATCAGCAAAAAAATTTGGATTGAGTAGACATGTCACAGACCGACAATGACCACAACGATAAATTATACGTATCTATATACAGGTGGAAACGATTTCAGGGCCAATATACCAATCAGAGTAGTATAGCAGCAGCACATGACGTAAGAAAAGGGAGACCAAAGCCCAGTGATTTTAGTAGAAACTTAGTTCTTCATGCCCGCAAGGAAGTTGTTCATCTTGATCTTTTGTCGGTTGGCAGATCTACGCTCCTTTTTGGCCAGCTTTCCTGGATCAGCCTCGAGCTTCTGCTTCTGCGCAACAGGATCTAACAGCTCCCAAAGCCACTCGGGGTACTCGTTTTCGGCCAAAGCAATAGGGTCTTCACCTCCCTTTTTGATATTCAGACCTTTGAGTTTCGTTCCAGCTGGGGCAATGGATGTGATGGTTTTCTTAGGGGCAGCAGCCGTCGCCGAGGAAGCAGCTTCTGATGTGGACGCCAGGCGCACAAATGCGTACTTAGGCGCCGAGGTTTTCAAACTTTGGCGGGTTATCAGCCTAAGCATTTTGTGTCGAATATGAGGAGGTCACCGGATCAGTGAAATTTGAAGATGAAATTTCACGCTCGTGAACCTCGATACTGCAATAGAACAGGGTATGCAACCCTACTCGGCACATGCAGGGTCCAAGGTATATCGGGACCACATCTGTAGCTGGAGATTGGGTCTTCTTGCTTAATTCGTTTAGATTTCTCGAATTCAGAGCTGGGCTGGGCAGGAATATATCCGGTAGAGGAAATGTTAAGTACTAGCTGTACTGGCCAACCACTCTCGCCGGCGATGTCTGAGCAGCGTAAGACAGGAAAGGATGTCTTGAAGAAGTGTCCCTTAGAGTCAAACACTCCACACCGTCCGCTCTTCCCACAGACCGTTCCAACTCAAACTAACGGCTGAGAATAGCAGTCGAACAGTGGAGTCTGGGGTGCAGCCTCAAGCGCCAGTCTGGTGCAGTGCTTCACAGCTGCCCAAACAAGCATATGTCTGAGGGTGAAACCCATCGTTTAGTCAAGCCAGGATTTCAAAAAAAATGAGCAAACGAAAGGGCCAGATCTGCGATCTGAGTTGATCGATATACTTGTCCGCGCTTCTGATACGCACATCGCACATGCTATCGTTGCTAGGCAGCAACCAAGTCAACACAAAGAAACAAGGATGCGACTCTGGAAGTGGAAAAAATCTGAAGCATCTATCCCATTGTATTCACTAATTCTTTCACAACTTTAAGTTCGTACAAAATAAGCTAATACCGACTGAAACCATATTATATGCCGCATATACTCTGTGACGGAATCCAGGCTCAAGCTTGAGCGACACTAAGGGGACTGATTTTCATCGTCGGCTGTTTCATGAACAGGTGGTGGTTCAACACATATTGCATTGCAGATGTGATCATTCATCTTTTACCTCATGCTTGTGAGCTAATAATTTATTTTGTGATGGGCACGGTGTCGTACTTGAAGTAACTATTTTCGTATTATCCTGAACTCAGAACATACTCTTGGAAGGTTTTGAAGTTCAATGATGCTGACAGTAGCAGTAATTTAATTAGCTAATTTATATTATGGAGCAGTACATATACATACGTACACTTTCAGTTCTAGAAATAATTTGATGATAAATTGATGATAAATTCAGAGACATCTGGTATCTAGTGCTACCAAACTTTAATTCCAAAAGCAACGGAAGTCGTCAACTTTCTGTGTACATGCATTAGCCAGCGGAATCGTTCTACCTATGTATAGCAAAAAATTCTATCTTTATTTTCGTAAAAGGCAGAGACTACAGCCTATCTAACAATCATCAAACTTGAGCTAAGATGATATTGTCAGACAGCGATTGGCATTCGACGTAGAATGGATTCGTTTGGAACTTCATTTAGTATGCGACTGACTGTCGGTGGAGAGAGAGAGCCAGAAAGTAGAGAGAGACTAGTCGGCACCGAATCATCCACTCAAACATAAGACTCATTCAACACGCAACCCAACCTACAGGGGGGAGCCATCTTTTAGTAATCTGTCTAACTGAAAAATGACTCCATATCATCGTAAGAATCAAGTCGGCCAGAATGAAGACAGCAAACGCCAGTGTTGTACCGTGACTGGATTATAAACCAACTCCATTCATATGGTGGCTAGGCGCCCGCCTGACAGATACGACCATATCTCGTGGTAAACAAGATTTCCCGTTCGATCAATCATATTTAAGCCCCGGAGAGCCGTGTTTAGTAATGCTGTGGGAGACCAGGCGTGAACAGACGGTGTTGTAGCTCCTTTTCAATCGGTTATGTGCTAGGAGTCACGAGCTTAGACGATAAATGCTTTAGTTTTGATAGCAGAACACGTCTTGCAGTATGAGTAGACAGTACTTCATGGTGCAACGAGAAATGATAGTAGTAGATGCGCGCTCCGACCAGTTGGACTATATATCTGCTCAAGAAAAAGAAAGCCTTCTTCTACCCCGTAGTATCGAAGGACTTAAACTGCAGCTGGCTTAATTTCGTTTTGATCATCCTGTAAATTGAATTTCAAATTATTCGAGAGATATCCAATTTTGTAAAATAGATCTCAGATATTATCCTAGGGCCAAAAGCATACAAGAATGTTAAACATAGTTCTATTCAATATATAAAATATCAATAGGTTGTTTCCTGAATGGATACCATCTGGCTTACATATCGAGGGCTTGAGAGAGGTTGTTCCTCGAGAAAGGAGGAAAGTAGTTGTCTCCGGCGACTGGCGCACATTGGGACTTCATCGTTCAGTTCAACGGTTCCTTAGCTTCAAGATGCTTTAAAACTGAAATGAGCAAACGAAGTCTGAGACGGCGCCTATCTGCTAGCCGTCTGTTAGACGATGATAAACGGAGATATGACAGCTAATATATGCAATAGGATAATTCAGGGGGATCGACACAACGGCTTCTGAGCGTATGATGTTAGGGTGGATATGCCACGTTCAGCAGAGTAGGTACTTCATCTCAACCAACGCATCAAGAGATCCGGGAAGACAGGGTCGAAATGATTGTTTCAGTCAGAAAATGGATTCTGATTGGAGTGATCCTAGCCCTTCAATTAGGGGGGTTCGGCCTTTTCGCCCGAGGGTTTTTCCCTAAGAAATTAGTCCTGCCTGGAGACGGCTCATTTTTCACCAATGATCAGGGCACTATCAGCGTCGACGCCGTCAGTCCTCAATTCGATAAATTAATTCTGGTTGTGATAGACGCGCTTCGGAGCGATTTTATATTTTCATCGGCAAAGAGTGCCATGAGTCAGGTTCACGAACTGATAAGAGCGGGTGCGGGTATTCCCTTTACAGCCCATTCAACCCCACCAACCGTCACTCTTCCACGAATCAAAGGGCTGACCACTGGTTCCACTCCGAACTTCTTAGATGCGATTTTGAACATTGCTGAGTCAGATACCTCGTCCACGCTGGCAAGCCAAGACTCATGGGTCAAGCAAATGCAGAAGCATGGCAGACGACTACACATGTTCGGCGACGACACATGGATCAAGCTCTTCCCCGGCGCATTTGATAAGTTTGACGGTACAGCCAGCTTTTTTGTTTCTGACTATACTGAAGTGGATAATAATGTCACTAGACATATTGATTATGAGATGGGAGCGGGAAAAGAGAGCTGGGATGTGCTGATTCTGCATTATCTCGGGCTAGATCACATTGGCCACAAAGGCGGTCCTGACAGCGTATTTATGCCGGGAAAACAGAAGGAAATGGATGATATTATATCTAAGCTCTACAGGAATATGGACAGAAACACACTTCTGGTAGTAACTGGTGATCATGGAATGAACGAGGCTGGTAACCATGGGGGCTCCAGCAGCGGAGAGACTTCTGCTGGTATGGTGTTTTTGTCGTCCAAGTTCAGCAACATCGAGAGCTTGCCCTTTAAAGATGTTGCTGATGAGCAGAAAAACAGAAAGAACTCTCCATTGGACACTCCGACGGAGGGCGAATTTACTTACTATTCAAGAATTCAGCAGACAGATCTTGTTCCGACTCTGGCATCATTGCTGAAATTTCCGATACCGAAAAATAGTCTGGGAGTCGTAATCAGGGATATACTAGGACTATGGAACAGCAAGGAAAAGGCTGCCATTCTAGAGCAGAATGTGAAGCAGTTTGTTCAGATTCTGGGTTCTGCTTATGCCGGCTTCGAGAAAATTGATATCGACACGCAAATGAAGTGTCAGTCAGCCCAAGATTTCGTGGAGCTTGGAAGATTGGATGAGCTAAAATGCCTCTGGTGGCGATTGAACAGCGGCGGCTCAGACATATATGAGGATGAAGAGCTGGTGTTTGAATTCCTCTATGGATGCCAGGACGTTTTGAGCAAAGCTGCTAGCAATTATGTTGAACATGATCTAGTCTATGGACTTGGTCTGGTCCTCCTGTCTGCCGTTGTTGCTGTCAGCTCGGTGTTCCTATTGAAATTCTCTGTCAACTTGAAGATAGTTCTCGTGATTATTGCTGGTGTTTTTGCTGGTTCTATGTTCGGTAGTAGTCTGGTTGAGGAAGAGCATCATTTCTGGTACTGGGGCGCCACTGGTTGGCTGTCGTGGTTGTATATCACGTCCTCGCGCAGGAAATTCCGAGATGGAGGCAACTGGGTGGCCTGCTTGATCTTGATTCGAATCATACGCGGATGGAATCAGACTGGTCAGAAGTACGCCGGCGGACCCGATACAGCTAAATGGCTGAGTCAAGACTCGTTAGGTAATAGCGTTGGTGCTGAAAGTGGAGCTGGTCAAGTACTGTGGGCTCTTGTGCTCATACAATATGCATCAATGCTGGGGAAGCTTTGGTTGGGAGGCTTCTCTGATGTGAGCTCTCTGGCGGGTTTCGTGTGTTCCTTCTGTGTAGCCATGTCGTCCCTGGTGTTTAAAATCAACATGGCCATTCAGTCGGGTGAGTTTGTCCCTAAGTATCTACAATTTATCATTGTATCGACAGATGACAGTGAAGGTTTGATAAACCTAGCTCGACTCAGCTTCTTCACTGTCGGGCTGGCTTCGCTCTACGAGCTTTCGAAGCTGATTTTAGCACCCAGAGACGGTCGTCCTGTGTCTTCCTCCTCCTTAACGAACCTCTCGTACGTGTTTGAAGTGTTTCTAGTAACACAAACTCGAACCGCCAACATCCCATTATTTATTTTCTTCCACTTGCTACGCACGTATCTTGCGCGTGCATTTCTCATCAATCACCGTTCCTCGAGAGATATTATAATTATCATCACCATTTTCACACTTATTCTGCAGCATGTATCGTTCTTCGCCATGGGCAATTCTAACTCACTCGCGTCTATTGATCTTTCGAACGCATACAACGGAATTGGTTCCTACCAAATTGTACTCGTAGGAGTGCTGACGTTCGTCAGCAATTGGGTCGGACCGCTCTACTGGACACTTGCCGGCCTCACCATGCTTGTAGATAGTGGAATCATCCCCACCACTCGCAGCAAGTCCCACATTCTCAGCAATAAGATCCTGATATCGCAGATGTTCTTCTCGATCGCGACGGCGGGAATCCTCGGTGCCTGCTACCTTCTCAAGCACCACCTCTTCATCTGGACGGTCTTCTCGCCAAAACTGCTCTACTCGGCGGCCTGGCTTGTCCTGCAGCACGGCCTCGTCGACATTCTGGCCACTACTCTCCTGGCATATCTCGTCAACTAACTAATCTATTTGTACATTATTCTCTAAATCACCTGTCATGCCTCCGGCGGCCGGGGCCCCACTGCTCCTCTCGCTACGCTCGAGTCGGTGCCTGCGCAAAGATCCAGAGTCGATTCAGGGTAGCTTGAGCCTGGATCTGGCTGCCAGCAGATATAACTGACAAAAACTACTGCCCTTGACTCCTTTGTATCTGAAGTGTCAAGGCTTGATATCGGTCGGTGCACAGTGCAGATCTGCACATAAAATATAAATATGTAAGATCAGAATGATCTGGGACATGCGGAACTTATACACTGTAGAACCTGGGAGTAACATGTTTCAGCGAACACTGGCGGGTCCCGCTAAGGCTTATATGATCGCGTCGCTCCGAAATTCGGCCATTAGGCCTATGGGGACGGTCTCGGCCACTCGACTGGCCAGTATATTTGCTTCGACGGCAACGGCGAGCTCTATAACTGGTGGCCCAAGTGCTTCGACTGTATTTTCAAAGCGTTTCAATAGCACAGCTTCGAACTCGGAGACAAAGAATCAGAAGGAGGGCCAGCTTCGAATGGACAAGCCAACGTACCAGCTCACTTTCACTTGCAAGAAATGCTCTACACGGTCAAGCCATAATGTCTCCAAGCAGGCGTATCACAATGGAACAGTGCTGATCCAGTGCCCTGGTTGTAAGAATCGTCATTTGATCGCTGACCATTTAAAGGTAAGTAGACGTAGATGGCCTAGGATTGTGAGAGTAATGTGTGGCCCCTTGCTTGGCCCGTTGTATTCTGCGCTGAGGGACGTTTGGCTAACGGTATGATTGTAGATTTTCTCAGACAAGAGTGTCACTTTGGAAGATATCTTGGCCAGCAAAGGTGAGGCCATCACCAAAGGATCTCTTGACGTTGATAATCTGGCAAACCAGGATTTAGAGTGGGAAGAAGTTCCCTTGGCTTTGAAAGAGAAGCTGAAAAGTGACGAATAGACAAGTCAGTCTGGCCATGTCGCTGAACATGCGCTTAACTCCCGCTTAACATCCGGTGTTCAGTGGATGTTTACTGTCAATCGGGTTGTCAGTCGATACACTAGGATCGTTGAAGGGTGTTGCACAGAACCTTAGAATTGTACATAATCTTCCCTTACTATATTTATTGACCTTCATTGTATATCTTTCGCGTGTGGGTAGGCAGATTCACTTCTCACACGTTCTTACACACTATCTTAGGCTTTACACGCATCTTAAATTCATATTTCATGATATCATCATACGGTTCATTATAATATAACATGTTATCTAAGACATGTTACCTGACTTACTCTAACTAACTAGGCTATCCTAACCACCCGCGTTCTGGTCAATAGTATCATGCAATTACAGCTATATACACATCCTACACTAGTTAGTTGCAAGCTCTCAAAAAGAGCAAATACAAATCACAGCAGCCAAATCCAAGTCTCAGAGTTTTCCCATTTTATGATCATATAATATATCACCCGGCACTTCCTATATACAAATTAAACATGGTTGAATTCATCATTTCGGATCTGACTTACTGGCTGTGCGCATGTATACTTACGAGTCCAAAATGCAGAGTATTTTAAAATCGACGGTTATCAAGAAATATATCAAAAAAAAATCAATAAAAAAACTGTAGAAAAACAAGTATAGAATATACTACTCTTGAGAATGGATCAGCTCGAGAATTTATATGAAAATTTAGGTCTGCCAGCCGTGTATGATGATTTATATGTATGGGGATGGGGACCAGTGGCTCCCCAATTCAACCCTTCAAGGTAGCTTGCCTGTTAGGTTCTGATTAGAGTATTTGGAACAGACATTGAGAGAATTGGGGTCCACTGATTATGCCCTTGGCAGAAGAGAATAATTGACCCCATTCTGCTTGTGATTGTCGATATCCTTCCTCATTATCGCTCGTTCAAGTTGTAGTTCCTATACTGCTCGATCCCCTCTCAATGAATAATGTCTGATGTCAGTCAAAGTGAAAATCCCCCAGGCCCATTCTGGAGCCGTTCACGCGCTTACTTATAACTCGAATGGCAATTACATATTATCTGGAGGGCAGGATCGCAAGGTCATCCTCTGGAATGCCAGCTCCGGCACCAAAATCAAAGCTTACCAGGTTCACGCTTATGAGGTATTGGATATCAACGTTTCGTTTGATGACACCAGATTTGCCAGCTGTGGCGGGGATAGGACGGCCTACGTGTGTGACGTGGCCAGTGGCATGACCACCAACAGGTTTACGGGCCACATCGCCAGAATCAACAGCTTATGCTTCAATTCTGACGCTTCAGTTCTGGCCACTGCGAGCTACGACAAGTCGGTGAAGCTATGGGATTGTAAGTCAAACAGCCACAGTCCCATCCAGACACTTTCAGATGCATCAGATAGTGTTTCCAGCGTGGTCATAGACGGAGTCGAAATATACACTGCCTCTGTAGATGGCAAGGTACGGGTGTATGATATCCGGAAGGGACAGCTCTCGACTACATCAATAGGTCATCCCGTCACGCATGCAAAACCGAATGTCGACGGGGAGACTGTGCTCGTGACATCCCTAGACAGTTGCATACGACTCATGGACCCAGCCAATGGCACACTTCTGCAGACCTTCAAGGGTCACATCAACACCCTCTACCGAATCAAATCGGCCTTCCTCAAGAACGAATCGCAGGTCCTCACCTGCAGTGAGGACGGCAAAATCTACATCTGGGATCTCGTGTCGGGCAGCATCCAGCGCATGCTCTCGCAAACCGCGCAACTCAGAAACAGCTCCACCATGAACTCGACCTCGTTCTCGCTAGCAGTTCACCCTAGCTCGATCGAGTTCGCCTCGTCCTCGCTTGACGGCTCCATCCAGCTTTGGGACCGCCTTTAGCTCCGCTGGCTAGCCCGTCTCGCCTCCGGCGCGGCCGGGGCGCCGCCCCGGACCCCGTTGCTCCTGCTTCGCAGGAGAGGTCCGGTCCCTGTCAGCTGGCAAACGGGGAGAGGAGCGGGACCCTGCATCGTTGGGCATATAGACTATATATCACGTGCTATAAGCTCTCATTTTTCTGTGCACTTTCGCTTTACCGGGCCGCCACTCCCTCATTCCAACCCTGGAACGAACGTCTCCCAACAGGCTTGAGACGGCCCTCGTCCAGCCGCTCGTGAAGCGAACACCACGAGGTCCGGGGTAGCACCCAGGCCGCGCCGGAGGTGAGATGGGTCACCCCGGCCGCCGGAATATGCACGGCTGTGCATGGACGGATTTTTCAAATTTCAGTTCACGACTGATCTGCCATTCGCTCAGGACTGATAGTTAGGGACTGAGGTGGTGCTGACAATGCCCAGAAGAATCCCCAAAAGCATTAAGCGGGCATCGAGGGCCAAGCCGCCCACGCCCTTTGTTCCGAAGGTGAAAGAGGCAGCAGCGGCTACTTTGAACAAGATCCAGAATACGCCCAAGGGCCCTTCCTACTCGCAGCGCATCTTCGACAAGCTCCAGGAGAGCATTGAGGGCGACGGGCCACATTTTCCTGTAGGCGGCCGTGAGGTCTATTTCCCCCATGCCAAGGTTGTTCTTGTGCGACCAAGTGCTAAGCATACGCCTTATCAGGCGAAGTTTGTGGTTCCACGAAACTTCAACAAGCTCGACCTCCGAGACTACCTGTACCACGTTTACGGACTGAAGGCCCTTAATATCACTACCCAGCTGCTGTGGGCACGCTGGAAGAGAGACGCTCCAGGGAAGCCCCGATACAGAACGCCACAGGTCAAGAAAATGACCATCGAAATGGCCGACCCGTTTGTGTGGCCCAAGGCTCCGACTCCACAGGAAATCAGCAAGAACTACAACGTCAACTTCATTAAGGAACTGCATAAATTCGGCGAGGATGCCAACAGATTTGGCTCCGACAAACTGAAACCCCCACGAGCATTTGGTGGCATCGCCGGGCCCTACGTGCCACCCGCCAGCCCGTTCCTGCCCAAGCAGATCACGAGGCAGATGCTGAAAAAGAAGAAGGTCGCCGAGGTCCAGGCTGCCCGCCAGAAGGACGTGGACCTCATCAAAAAGTTCCTCCGTCTATAGACGCCTGTCGCCTCCCAGGGCCTGTATAAAAACCACTTGTAAATATGTGAATAGCAGCTGTAATGACATACCTGTTTGGTGTGCCTCCGGCGACTGGGACTCTGCCCCAGACCCCTCTGCGCCTCTCGCTCCGCTCGAGTCGGACGCAGACCTCAGGTGGCTCCGCGAAGCGGAGCTGAGATCTGCCAGGAACGAGGAAGCCAGCCCGCGGAGCCGCTATCCTCCTCTCGCTGCGCTCGAGGAGCCACGGGCCCGGGCAGAGCCCGGCCGCCGGGGGCACACCGGAGCGTCTCAGATGATATGCTGTTTTAGAGATATACAGAGAACTATCCGTACCCGCGGAATGGTCGCCGCTTAGATTGGAGGTTGTTTGGGGAGTTCGGAGCTGGGGTGTTGGTGGTGTTCTGCACACCTCCACGGCCACGGATTCGTGTCTCGGTACTGGCTCTGACGAGTGGATGTGGCGGTGGTGGCGGCGGAGCGGGCGCGACGGCACTGGGAACTGAGCCTTCGTCTTCTTCGGGAATAACCATTTCATAGCCGAGGAGCGATCGTTTGGGTAGCACTGGTTGGTCAATGCGGGCCTTGGCCTCTTCGTCATTGAGCAACAGCTCGCGAAATCGCACACTGAGGTCGTCGAACTTATAAACAAGTTCGTTGTATGCGTTGTTGAGTTGGTCGTACCTCGCTTCAGACGCTTGTTTAAAAGATTGGATGAACTCAGATACGTCGCGTGCAGCCTCAGAGGGCGGTCCATTAGTGCTGTTCATGCGTGTTTCGTAATCGGCAAGGAGTTTTTCTAGGTCGTTGACCCGCCTGTCATAGGCGATAACCATATTGTCGCGGTCTGCTTGCAGCCCGTCATATGCCTGTTTCAGCTGCTCGTACTGAGCCTGTATCGTATCCACCTGGGGATTGCTTTCGTTATTTGGTTCGGCCTGTCGCTGCAGTAGGTCTACCTGTTGCCTGAGCTCGTCATATGCCTTTTGCTGAGATTCAAAAAGCCCAGCATGCTCTTGGGCAGCAGCGAGGTCGAGTTCCATCTTCGAAATGGTAAACTCTTGCGATCGGATGGAGTCTAGCAATGCCTTTTTCTCCACAGTCAGTTGTTCGAGCTCAGATTTCATCTGCTCAAGCTGCTGGTTCAGTGTGTTGATCTGTGCTCGGAAGTCTTTGTTTCTTTGCACAAGCGAGCTTTCATATGCCTGCCGTTCACTCTTGTATGTCTTCAAACTCTTCTGGTACTTTGCTGCATCTAGTTCTGGCTTTTCTAGAGCTGCCTTTAGTGCCTTATTCTGGGTAATCAGCTTGTTGACCTGGGCATTCGCAAGAATCGAGTCTTTGAGCTTCTGTCGCAGTTCACTGAATCTGTGCTGGGTTTGGTGCTCTACAAATGATACAAACTCAAGCTCGTTCTGGATCAACAGCAGCTCTCGTTGGTAGAATGCAATAGTTAGGTTGAACTGCTTTTCCAGCTGGCTTTGGTCCGTAGGTACCGACGATTGTGGCGCGGTGCTGGGAGACGAAATAGGGATATTCGGACTGCTAGTAGTTCCTGTATTCAGACCTGAAGCATTTGCTGATACTGACGCTATTGTGGAAGCAGCAGCCGCTGCCACTTGGTTTGGCTGGCTGAGCAATAACGGACTGTGAGTGGCTGATTGGACGTTGGTATTGATCGAGGTCGGCAAAAACGCTGGCGAAGATACCGTTCCTGAACGTCCCCGTCGGAAAGAAGTCAGGCTGTTTGAAGCATTCCCGACATTGCTGGCTAGATTGCCATTACTACCTTGAGTGACATTCTCAGCAGAACCAGTTGGAGCTATATTCGTCGGTGAAACCACATCATCCAGATTGAAACCATCTGGGATAGCAGACATGGAGTCTCGCTTCTCAAGTGCGAGTATCGAGTCTCTTTTCTCTAGTGTTGGAACCATCTCTCTCCTGGAGTAAAGCTTTTCATGATCAGCTAAAAGATATTCTACACTGTGTAAACCGGGAGAGAAAAAGCTTGGCCGGCCGTTGGTAACATTCGTCACTGTAGTGGGCGAGGCTGCCCCATCGTCTCGGGACGGAACAGTTCCCAGTCCGGTAGATTCAAGACTGGATGAGTTACGCGAGAGAATGGATGAAGGAGCATTAACCACCGACAGCCGTTTGACCGCAGGGTTAATATACTCCTGGGGTTCATACTCAAACGGCGGCCCAGAATCCGCAGCGAGGTCTGTCTCTAAGTTTGGACCCTGTTGGTTACCCTTGGGATCCAAAAGAGTGTTGACCTCGTCAAAAGGCAGCCTGAACTGTGGCCTAGAACCTATCGAAGACACTGAATAAACTTGGTGAGATGACCTTTTCGTAAACGTTTGCCGTGGGTTATAAAGACTCAGACACAGTGAAGCAATATCATATGCGGAGCCCATAAACTGCCATCGAGTATTGTCGGTCAATTCTTGTTCTCTAGTTCGTTTTATCACGCTTGGATTCAAAGTATGCAGCTCCAGGCATGGTTTGGACAATTCCTGAATATAATGCTTATCCCAGAAGTCCTCAAATGGGCGTTTATACCCAGCCTCTTCTAAGTACTCGTTAGGCTGTCGGATAAACGATAGCAAGTTCACCGGAAACAACCCATATAAAAAGGTGAACAACGGGGTGATGATGGGCCCTCGCGGGTCCTGGATATCTATAAGATTGTTCAGGACCTGCCAACCTTCAGCTCCCGCGCTTGCACTAGTACTTGTACTTGAACTCTGAGGGGCTGTTTTCTTGATGAGGTCTTTTTCGGTTTCTCCGTCATCGCTAGCAACATCCTCTTCATCTCCGAGCTCCAGCTGCCAGCTACAGAGCCTCCCATAGATGGCAAATAATTTGGGCAGCTGGTCGACCAGGATATCGCAGATATGTGGCAGAATCATAGCTACGACAGTGGCACATATTGACAGTCCGAAGGACGATTTGTCGCGGATCAAGCACTGGTACAGATTATCCAGCAGTGGGGTGGATCGGATTTGGAATAAATATGGAGGTTGTTGACTGACGTAGGCCGACAATAGCGCCAACAACTGGATTCTCGACTTGCTTTCAACAAACTTGTCGCTGACGATGGTCAAGAACTCAACAGGCGCTTTCATGCCGTACTGGATGAGAATGTTCTGAGCATTGGATTTTGCAAACCTTCTTCGTTCCTCAGACCTCATGCTTTCTTTTCCTTTCAACATGTTGTCTACATTACTCGTGAACGAGTAGTCGCCGTCGTCTCCCTTTAAATACTCTGCCAGGATCATCTTAGCCACTTTTCTTGAGTTCGACACATATTCCGCAATGAGTTTCCGAGTCGATTCTTCGTCCTGATCTGACAAGGAGCCGATATTGTTATTGGTGCCAGCGAGAAGTAATGCCAGCAAGAACTCTCTCGACAGCTTGACAAGCACATTTCGGTGCCCTGCAGAGTCAATGGCCGGGCCCGAATAGCGGCCAAACCACTCCTCTATGCTATCTGTGTTGATTAAACACGGAACAAAGTCTATCAGACACTTCACAAAGTACAGTTCATTGTCAGAATTTGACTCTGGAAGCACATACGCCTTGTGAATTCGAACAAGCTCGTCGTGTAGTCGGGTCGCTTCAACCGCCTCTGGCGGGTGCTTTTCTATATACAGTTGTATGCTCTCGGCTGTCTCTGGGTCTAGCGAATAATCTCCGCGCTCGTCAGGCCCTGAACCTTTTCCAGAAAGCAGGGCCTCAATCGCCCTCGACACTGATCTAAGTGAGCTATGTCAACGTGTTAGTATCGCACGGGCCGGCAGGGGCAGCAAGCATTGAGTTCGGGTAGAGTTCACTCGCCAGAGGACCCGGGAAATGCCTCCGGCGGCTGGGGCGCTGCCCCAGACCCGTAGCTCGCTTCGCTCGGCCGTAGTTCAGCAGCTTGTGTGGATCAGGCGGACGTACCCAGACGACATCGCGATAGTGACTCAATTCAGCAGTCAGTGCCCAGCATCGGTCGTGTGCTGCGGGTGCGTTGGTTTCGCACTCTTCGTCGAAATAGTTTTGTGATCAATAGGTCGCGGTGAGATGTCAAGTCTGCGTCGAACACTATAGGTCTTATAATACGGGATATATATTTATGTCTCTAGCTAATGTAGGTGCATCTGAGAAGTACATGCAAAGTTAAGATATGCTAATGCAAGAGCAGAGACGAAATATACCTATACAGGGAGTGACCGAATATTAGTACATACTGACACGAACTGGATTGAGCGCCGGTGGATCCTTTATCGGGTTCACGGCTGGCCCAGAGATCCAAAAGCGATACCGCTACCGGAACCTGGGAATCTGTAGTTTCAGGCCCTGGATACCGGCTACCTCTTCCTCGCCTGTTTTGTTCTGTACTTATTGGCTGGCCCCTCTTGCTGCCAACCGTCTTACAGTTAATCCACAGTCCATTCACAGTCCATTCATTGCCGAGCGGTGCCTGAAGCTACTTGAGTGCGAGATGCCCTACTCCAATCTAGACCTGATCAATCAGGTCGACTCCGTTCCTTATACTCCACAGCCTCTTGAGGCATATTATGAGTTCCGCTCGCATGATTCTAAAACAGTTCTAGGTTACATTCTCCCGGAAGTGGCCAAGAAGCTCATATACCCGGATGCTTTCACCGTTACAGAACCTACCGATTCGAAACGGGGAGCAGTAACCATCAACTCTGCTCTGGATACGCCAGAGAAACGTAGCGACGCTATCGCGAAAGTTTTACAAGATCTCAAGAAGAAGAATACTTTCCGCGTTTTGAAAGGCTGGAGAAACGAGCTGTATACCGTGTACAACCCGACACACGTCCCGTATCTGCTGATAGAACGCGCCGGGTCAGGTCTCTTTGGCATTGTCACTTACGGAGTTCACCTTGTAGGATACCAGCCTGCTACTGAGAGTTCGCCTCTCAAAATATGGGTGCCTCGTAGATCTGAGACTAAAGCTACTTATCCGGGCATGCTGGATAATACCATTGCTGGCGGCATAGGCTACCCATGTGGAGTACACGAGACAGTTCTGAAAGAGGCATACGAAGAGGCAGGTCTAGACGAAAAGTACATGGAAAAAAACCTGCGACCAGCTGGAGTGGTGACATATTTCCACCAAATCAATAATCAGTACCTGGATGCTGCTGCCACTGCCAAGTCTAGCACCACTGACGATGAGAGTAACTATCAGCCTGAAGTAGAATTCGTCTACGACATCGTCATGGCAGACGGAGCTGAGCCGTCTCCCGTGGACGGCGAAGTAGCTGAGTTCTATCTCATGTCGGTGGACACTGTCAAAGAAGAGCTCGCCAAGGGGTCGTTCAAGTACAACTGTTCGCTGGTTATGATCGACTTTTTTGTCCGCCACGGTGTCCTTACCGCTGAGAACGAACCCGACTATGTCAGCATCGTGCAGCGATGCCACCGTAAGCTTGACTTCCCCCTGAGATAGCATCTGAACTTAAATATTATAGAGGATCCCACGCCCCATAGCTCCTGCTTCGCAGGATGCTTCCGTGCACTGGACGCCGTGCTACGACTCGAGTTTAGCGAGAGGAGCAGCGGGGTCCGGGGCAGCGCCCCAGCGTCCGGAAGCAGGCCGGGGATTTTCAGGGGTAAACTATGCACAGATCGACAGGGGTTGACATTTTTGCTATTTTTAGACATAGGACTCAAAGTGTGAGCATGGGCTTTTTTCCTGAATATAATATCAAACGTAAATATGATATATACGGACCTGCCCTGTGAGACTGTAGAATATCGTAGTAGAAGAGGCACGAAGCTGGTAGCTTGCTGGAAAGCTAGTAACGGGGCCGCAAGGGAGCACGCGCATAGAAACTCTATTTTATGGCAGAAGTACACACAAGGGCGGAAAGCAGTCTCTCTGTGGAGAGCATAACGCCACCAGTATAACAAGAAACTGGGAAGCCAGTGAGGCAAGCGCGTGCTTGTTTAGTTGCAGTTTGCTCTTGGGCGGGTGGCTTATCAGTAGATCCAACTCAATAGGTCTGACGCACGCGAGCAGGAGACATAATTTCCGTGCAGAAGTGGGATCTTGGCTATATTTCATCAACCCACGTCCAAGACTCGAGCATTCAATAAACACGAGAAAGTATAAAAGACACAATATCGCTGTTGACGCAGACCACACCGTTAGAAGCTGCGGTTCCGATAAAAATACAATTAGCTTTCAGGGCAGTTTAGGCTATCGGGATCAGGCCCGAGGCTACGTTGCGTGTGCTGGATCCGGGACCACTGCAGTGCTGAACCAATATATTCAGTAGACAAAATGCTTTTGCGATATTTCCGGCGACCAGTGGTAGTCCTTGGACTGCTGTTAGGAATTCTGCTTTTGGCAGTGACGAGTTATATGTTCGACGTAGATTTGCGACCGTACTACGACAGGAAAGCATATGGACTGAAAGTTGCCCAAAGCGACTTTGTACCGGATAAACAAGTCGACCTGAGCAAGGGCTATTCAGCCGAAGATCCAAGCAACCACGAGGATGTGAAGAATCCGCTTTTTGACGAAAAACTAGAGCCTGAAGGAGGGCTCTCGAGGCTCACGGAGACGGACAAACGGGTGCCGGCAACACTCATGTCATTAGTTCGCAATGAAGAAGCACGGGATCTGATGGCCACCATTGTCCAGATAGAAAGTGCCTTCAATAACAAATTCAACTATCCGTGGACATTTTTCAACGATGAAGAGTTCACTGAAGACTTCAAAAAGTCCGCTCGGGCTGCTACCGGCGGTAATTGCACATTCGTCAAAATCGAGCCCGAAGACTGGGTCGAGCCTGAATGGATCGATGTTGAGAAGGCCAGGAACCTAGGCATTAAAATGAAGAACAAAGACGATGTACAGTATGCAGATATGCCTTCGTACCATAGAATGTGCCGGTGGAACTCAGGACGGTTCTTCATGAACCCGGTGCTTGACAATTACGATTACTACTGGCGAGTCGAGCCCAAGACCGACTTCTACTGTGATATCGACTATGACGTCTTTGCATATATGAAAGAACACGACAAGGTGTATGGGTTTGTTATCAATCTGTATGACTCCCCTGAATCCATCCGCACCCTGTGGCCCACCACCAAAGAGTTCTTCGAGCAGAATCCAGAATACCTGCATCCGAACAATGCCCTTCAATGGGTTGTCAACCAAGAGCGTGAGAGTCACTTCAAAAAAGCCAACGGATACTCGACCTGCCACTTTTGGAGCAACTTTGAAATCGGCAGTTTAGAGTTCTTCCGATCCAAAGCATACCAGGACTACTTTGACTTCCTGGATCGGAAAGGTGGCTTCTTCTACGAAAGGTGGGGTGACGCCCCTGTGCACAGTCTGGGTCTGGCCATGATGGCCGACAAGTCCAAGATCCACTACTTCAAAGACATCGGATACAAACATTTCCCCTACTTCAACTGTCCGGCCTCGCCCAAGTGCAAGGGCTGTGACGCTGGGAAGTTCACGGGCATCGAACAGCTCAACACCGAGAGCTGTATGTCCGAATGGTTCAAGGCCGCTGGTACGGGCTGACCTGTACGTAAAATAACTCGTTTACTAGCACCGGCCGTGAGGCGCCTCCGGCGGCTGGGGCAGAGCCCCAGCGGCCGGAGGCATCTCCTGTCATGCTATGTAATCTATTCGAGCTACAAAGTAACGGACCAGCGTTTAACAGTGGCGTCGTTGCCGACACTGGCAAAGGACGAGTCCGATGTCCAGAGGACAGAGTTAACACCGTCCTGGTGGGCGCCTAGGAACTTGATGTTCTTGCCGGGATTGGCCACCGAATAAACGATGATGTTGGTATCGGCACCGCCAGCCACAACGTGGGTACCCGAGGGGTGCCAGTGGATGCTGGTGACTCTGCTGGTGTGGAATGCCCAGCGGCCTGTCACGACCGACTGGTCGGCAATGCTGTAGAGGGTGATTTTGCCCGACGCATCGCCCGCGGCGAGGTACTCGCCCTTGGGCGAGAAGGCCAAGTAAGTCACAGCAGAGCGCAAGGGTGCAAGTTTCACAGTAGACTTGGAGAGATCGCGCGAAAAAACGTGGATGGAGTTATCATACGAGCCGACGGCGATAAGCTCGTCACTGAGAGCTACGGCCTGAGCAGGGAAGTCCAGTGACGAGTTGAACGCAAGCTGTTTACCGTTCTCAAAAACCTGGATGTACGACTCGCCTACAACGCCAATGGTTCCACTGGGACTGGCAGCAACAGCTTTGGGCTGGCCAAACAGCGATACCGACGAGTCCGAACCGACTCGTTTGATCGTGTCGTCCCATCCAACAGACCACAAATGCTGTCCATCTGATACAATTCCAACTACAGGCCCATCATGAGACTGTACAGAAGTGTTTCCAGCAATGTCAGCTCCGTCCCAGTGGACAATTTTTCCATCATACGAGCCACTTACTAGGGGCTTGTCCAGACCCAAGGCAGCCAAACTGCTGATAGTCTTCTGATGACCAGTTATCACCTTGACAGGCTTGTCAGACGTCTCCTGAAGATAGTTGAGATCACCAGAATAGGACAAGGAGATAATATACTCGCCAGCAAACACTACGCCAACCTGATGGTTATCCAGACCAGCCGGAAAAGCCCACGTCTTCAAGACCTTCTTTTCAGATGCGTCCCACAGCTTTACAGTCTGATCGGCCGAGGCAGTAGCGAACTTCGAAGAATCTGGAGACCAGGCAATTGAGAAAATACTGCCCTTATGGTCGTTACCATTATCTTCAATGAAGGATAAAAATTCTCCAGTCTTACCCTCGTATTGAGCAATCTTGCGGTCAGACCCGACCGAGATAATGAACTCGCCATTGGGTGAGAATGCAGCATCTTGGACAAAGTTGGTGTGCTTATCCTGGTGAGACTTGGAAAACTGGAAAGGAGGGCCCTGGTAGAAAACGAGCCTGTTATCGTCTCCCACTGTTACTGCTCGGTATGGACGCACAGGTCGAATGGACACCGCGTTCACAACTGCAGAGTGGCCAGCAATCGACCCGACCGAGTTACCCGAGTCATAAGTAAAACAATGGCCATACTTCTCCTTTCCGTCGCCTACAGCAATAATCCTCTGGCTATCGGCATCCCAAGCGAGGTCGTTAATCCGACCCTGAATAACCTGATACTCTCCTTTGACAACCATATCCTCACCTACAACATCCCAAACCTTGACATTGCCCGCCGAGTCGCCCGAAGCAATATAGAATCCGCTTGGAGAGAATTTGGCGACCGTGGTCGGGTGTGCGTGGTTCGTATACTGGATGGTCTTCTGAGGTTCCTCAACCGACCGAATGTAAATAGACTTGTTCGCAGCATATGCTATACGCTTCGACTTGGCGTTGTACGACAGATGAACGCCGCTTCCTCGATTCGTTGCTGGCTGGGCAGCCCAGATAGATTCTGTCAAGGGTTAGTACTGGCGCGCTTCTCGATAGGCGTGGGTGGTCTGGCCGCCTGTGAGTAACCCGTGGTCTTTCTAGCCTGTGCTCGACGAGGGACGGGATGGCGGTCATTCGGGGTCAATTGGCCAAACTAAGCCATAGCGAAACCAGCTGATGCACAAGGAGCCCACTCACCCTGTTTAATAGACATTGGCAAAGTTCTGTGTGAGGTCGGTTGCTGAGTACTCGGTTGTTTATGTTGATGTGCTCAGCTCGAGCTTCGTGCATAGAGCGTAGCGTTGGCGCAGGGCTTGGGCAACCGAAATGCAAGGTCTACCGTTGCAATTGCGACACCTTACCTGTTTACCTTTAAACTCGAGAGTATTGTCTGTTTCGAGTCGTCGCCGTGGTCCAGTGATAGATTAGACTCTAGATATGTGGTGATTTCAGCTACAAACATAATAGAGAGAATGTATATTTGCCGGCCATAGAGGAGTCTTATGACTTGTTAGTGATCGATGCTACCGTGGCCTGCGACAAGTTTCCTCAATGATTGTCGCACTGTGCTTTCTACAACTTTAATACGGAATTATCAATTCTAGCATCCATGTGTATGATAGATGTAGTCATATATTATCTAAGCTTTCTTGGTTTCATTACTGGCCGCCGCTACATGTTCGTTGCTTGCCGTGGTACGGTGGGTGTAGCGATAAGAAAAGTTTCTCTGAGAAAGATTTACCAATTATCATATTATGAATGGCGAAGCTTGAATCATCGTTGAACATTACTCAGACTAGTTGAAAATACTGCTATGCTGACATATTACAAGGCGTCTTATTATCGCCTAGGTCTGGAATGTGAGGTTCACCGGCAAATTCCCTAATTATTAAGCATCAATTTTGTCCATATCGACAGCAACTAATAATAATTTGAACGCTTATTTATGCCGCTGGGTAGACACCATAAAAAATTGCATCAGGCCGGCAAAGCTCTTCTGAACCCGATACTAGTCCCATCTTCGGGAGAGCGGTGAGCATCACCTCCAGTACCAATTCATCATATAGTCTCATGCTATATAATACAAAACAACAAGACATTTATTAAACTAAGCAGTGATGGATTTAACGTACTGCACTCTGTACTCGTTGTTGTCGCAGGGGCGGTTGTGGGGTATCCACTTGGGCTCCGCTTGAAACAGTCTCATAGCCTGGATATAATCATTACTGGCTGTGGTGAATCGGTGGTAGATACCTGCCGGCAGAATAAGCAGATCGCCCTTGGACAGGAGACATCTCACCCATTTGTCGGACTTGTCGCGGACGTCAAAGTAACCTTCGCCGTCAAGGACATATCGAATCTCCTCGTCTTCGTGCAGATGCTCAGTGTAAAAGGTCTTGATCTTGGACTCGTACGACTCCTGGCCACCGAGCGCTTCCGGGCTAACCTTGATCACATCTCTGTTGATATACTTGCGGCTTTCGGCGAGCTTATCAACATCAGCAATATCGTCAAAGTGGAAGGCCTTGACACCGATTTTGTCGAGATCTTCCAGTGACACCTCTTTACCCGAATCGTGTCTCAGTCTCTGGTCCCCTTCCAGTTCGTCATGATAGTAAACTTTCATCTTGGCCAGACAACAGTTCTGAACTCGTTGTTCGCTATAGCAACAATGATTGCTAGTTGAGATTGAGGTTCCTCTCGGACGTTTCGCACGTGAAGTAGTGATTTCGTCGAATCACGTGCCTTGCTTACGAATTATACTAGACACTGGTGTGGGGGTCATGATACTGGGGATGCCGTAACCTGGCCATGATGACTAGCTCGAATCAACTCTCGGAATGGGTCAGCCTCGGACTCCGGCTGGAACCGTCTTCCGGAAACAGGTCGAAGAGCAGAGCCGTAGAGCCGCCCAGTCCCTGACCCCAACAGTTGACTGTCCTCTGGCGGACTGGGAGCATACAAGCGAACTACGTAGAATTACAGCCCTGATAGCTAGTACTATAGGTATAGTCGGTGGGGAGGGGGTTTCTAGTCGTGCATCCCAGGCAGATTAAGTATGTGGCCCACGCATCGTATGCAAGATAAGAGTGGGCAGCTGCAGGGGAACTAGACCCTGTTCCTGCGAGTCTGCTTCCTGCAGGCCCTTCTGTAGACAAGCCCGATTTACCCCTGTCACATCCGAGTCCTAGCTGCCAGTTCCCGGGCAGGGCGCTCGCGCAGCGAGCACAACGGGGTCCGGGGCGACGCCCCGGCCGCCGGAGGCACGCCGGCCAATTCACGGAAGTGGATCCTGTTAAAAGGGTTATACACGAGAGATTGGCCCAGCTACGAGTGCTTCTTCGGTGCGGCGGAGCCGATGGTGACAGCGCTGGTGGCGCGTCGAATGAGGTCTTTGACCTGGGCCCAGGCCTGCTTAACAGGGGCAGGCACGTTGGGGTGAGCAAAGACAGAGTCGAGTCGGACTTCCCAGGTCTTGACGGCCGACTTCATATAGTAGGACTGGTCGTAACGAGCCTTGATGAATACCACGTAGAGCAGGAATGGGAAGGTGGTTCCTTTTCTGAAGGTGATGAAACGGGCGAATAGCAGGAACACCAGGCCGAACTCGAAAGTGGCAGCGTACCCCATGAATGTGTCATTGTAGTTCTTGATGAACGACTGGATCTGCACCGAGATCACCGAGCTGCTCGAGTACCCGAGGCTGGGGAGGATATAGGACCGGGTGTATGTGAGGATATGGAACAGCGAGAAGATCGTGAATGGTATTAGCGTGGGCAGGTACGGCGACGACCACAGCCACAGAATGGCTACTAGCAGGTAGTGCACGTTGTCATCGCGCAGTAGCGCATCTGGTGTCACGCGCTTGTTTCTGTAGGTCGTGAAGAGAATGATACTGAAAGTGAAGATAGTCGCTATATACGCCTCCCTATACCAGAACTGCGGGAAGCTGGGCGACTTGAATACCTTCAGCGACGACAGGCAGTAGAACAGCGAGCCTGCAAACGCCAGGATGTGGCCGGTGAACCAGGCAAACTGGATATTCTGCTCTAATGTTAGCTTACCTGTACGGCGGTACTGTGGTCCAATGCACCACCAGGGGTAAACTATCCCTGTAACTACCTGGCGTCTTGTCTCCGTGAGTGGCCGAGCGAAGCGAGCAACGGGTCTGGGGCAGCTCCCAGCCGCCAGAGCAGGGCGGCCCTGCTCGGCTGACATTTCAGCCATGAGCAGTGAACACTTACAAGAAATTTATGGAGACTTGGCGGGATGGCTGATTTGATCCCACTGGCATATCCCGACTGGGGGGCAGTGGTACTCTGGCCTGCACCATGACCGGCGTCAGGAGTTGGCGAGTTGTGGTGCGATTGCGGTTGGGCGGAATCTGACATTGTTGTTCACAGTGGGCCGGGAGTTCAATTGGAGAATGGCTTGTTCTCGAGGTGGTAGTTTGACTCTTCGCTCGAATGAGTATGAGTTGTGTGTTCTGCAGCTGCTGGCAGGCAAGCTTTGATTGCTACAGTTGTCAGGGAGAGAAAATGGCAGAATTGCCACTACGTAGGACTGACAGCAGTTAAGGTTGTTGCTTGCCAGCACCGCAAGTCGTCGCAGTCTACTGCAGCTTCAAACGCCCTGGACCTAGCGCGCGTCCAGTAGCCGCCGGAGCTGCCCGCGGGAGCGCCATTTGCATTTCTTGCGTCTGAGAGACCCTTGCATGCAGCCGACGGGCATATACATGCAGGTCCCGCTCTGGCTCAATTCCTCGGACTTTAAGCTTGTGAGACATCGGCACCAGCGCGAACTCGCTGTCTGATTCTGAACTGCTCGGGAGGCTGTTTTGGAGATTTTGTGGCGTGATCCACAAGCGTGCGCATACGGGGAGCAACCTCCGGCGGTTGGGGTCCCGTAGCGACTCGAGCTCCGCACGAGTCGGGCGTTGAAGGCTGGGTTAGACGGAATAGTACCATCAGACGCCCGTATGTGGACTGTCCGTGGAATTGCGAGTTGAAGGAGTCGACTTGAATTGCCATCGTGGCGATTCTGATGCGAGCGGACGAGTAATCAATACTGTCAGAACGTGTATTGCTCGCTCGTTTGATGAGAGCCATTCTTTAGGCTCTTTTCTGACACAAATTTTGTTGCTCATTTAATCTTACAGTGGTTTTATTTTGACTTCACTTTTATGACCTTCGGCAGCACAGCAGAACGTTTACGCAACGCATCGCATGCCAACTGCAAAGTATGTGACCCGCTAGAATGCATTGACGGACGCTTCAACGACGGGACTTTGGATCTCCAAAGGAAGGCTTCGAATCAACTCGGGCGAGTTGACTAGTTGTATTGTGTCAAATCTATGTTGGGTGGGATGATACTGGCGTCGCTAAGTAAGCTTCTAAAGACACGGACTGGATTGTCTGCCCAACCGTCCTGCAAATGATACAGAGCATGTTTGCCCAACTGTCCTGCCAATGATACAGAGCACGGGCAAAGGCAGTTTGATCGTAATCGGCCTGGTTTATTGTTTAACGTGGTCAGACGATCTTGGTTGAACTTCCGCGGTCTTCTCAATTGGCCGTTTATTTGGCAATTTGAGGAGAATCACATGTTCATCTCCACTCGCTTCTGTGGAAGTGACAAACGAATTGAAACAATTGCTTCGGTCAAAATTCTGTGAGACTACCTATATAGGCTAGAAGTCCTTAACGAAGATCGATGCACAAGTACAGTGAGTGCATCTTAGCCGCTCCACAATCAAATAAGTACGTGATGGCGATCAATGTTTATCTTAACTGGACAACATCACGTCGAAATTGAGTAGCCAGTTTATGAAGATGCTGCCCCGCCAATCTACAGCTGCCAGTAAAACGCATAGCAGGACCACTTCTGCCTCGTCTTCTACTTTAAAATCGCGCCAGCTCGCCTATTTAAATGCCCAGCTGGCTCAGCTTCAGTCGAATGTGTTGGATCTGGGCAATCACGTCCAGGTCACGGTGGACCACGCGGAGGCCATTCGGAAGCTTGGTATACTACACGGCGCGCTGTAAGTATTGAGGAAAGCTTCAGATACGCACACTCGTCATTAAGGGAAATGCAATTATTTTCTAACTATTTACATAGTCTGATGGCTACGCACAAAGTGTTTGAGCAGGAAGATGTGGAGCAAGTGAGCGAAGAACCTGAAACCAGCCAGCAATAACCAGCCTATCCTGAATGTATGAATAACCTTTACATTGACGGTGGATAACACCGTCATGAATTTGTGTGACATCATCCTCGGTCAGCTACTGCCTCTGAACTACCTTAGCATCAGCCTCTTTTTTTGGTATGTCTTGACTTTCAAAGGGCCGAGGTCAAAGCTGCTGAGTCGGTTCTTTTGCTCTTCAACGGTGTTTGCGTAACTGCCCTCTTCATAAACGTCATCAATGACAATCTTGGGTCCTTTACCCTTTGTCCATTTTTCTATCCAATCCAGTGCTTCTCCATTTTCATTAAAATTTGTTAATTTCGTCCCTGCTTTGGTGGTATATTTAGATTTGTCATTATCCGGTCTGTTTTTTGTTTTCGCCGCTGATGAAGTGTCCCTTCTTTCAAGCCTTTTCTTCACTATGCTCCGCAGTAGAAAGTCAATATTATTCGTCGGGCGGCCGGTATATTTCAGGTAGGGCTTGCCATCTGGGTATTGTTTATTGATGCGATAAAGCAGATAGTCCGCTAAAATGACAGGATCAACATGACTCCTCTTAACGGCATTTATCAGACACATTTTCAACATGTCTTCTGAGTTCTTCACCTGTGGAACAAACACACCGGGTGTGTCGAAAATGTAAATGTTTGGGTCGCGTGAAATGCGAATAGTTTCGGAAATACTTCTTGTTACACCAGGCATTTCACCGGTGGTAGCGACCTTGTGATTCTCACCCGTGCCGACTTTGCGAAGGGTGTTCAAAAAAGTGCTCTTGCCAGCATTGGGCATTCCTGTAATAAGTAGTCGTAAACCCAGTGGTGGCTTGGGCTCCATGTCAGTGTACAACTGCTTTGCCACTTCGAGTACCTTTTTAGCATCGGCGCTGCTCCTACAATCGATGTTGACGAACTTCTGATGTGGATGCCATTTTGAATACAAGTCATCGGCATTCTTGATGCCACTTAAGTCGTTTTTTGTATAAAGAACTAGCTTCTGTTTATGACCCAAGACTCTATCAAATAGCAAATTAATCGAAGAGAGAGGTGCCCGCGAGTCACGCAACTCCAGTACCAAATCTACTTGCAGTGCAGTCTGATGCATGGACTGAAGAGCCTTCCTATGATGGCCGTGGAAACTAGCCAGGGGGATGTTATAATCAGGGAACTTGTCACGAGGGACGAAGGTATGTTTAACCGTTGACACCACCTCGTCATTGTTCACCGTTGACAGCCATCTGTTACTGTTAGTATATCTCTTCGACTGGTGCGATGCCTTCGCGTACAGGCCATGTGGGTCTGCGGCAGCACTCCCGCCTGCGGAGTACACCCCTTCCTACCATTACACACCTCATCCTGGGCCCCCGTAGGGGTAAAAGAGTCCAAAAAGGCCTCGCACTGATCACAGTCATTGGGATCAGGGGGCGAAGTAATACAGGGTCCAGCGATCTGAAATTAATCGCTGCAGGGCACGCCAAAATATGCATGTTATGCTGAAATTTTCAATCAGCTTATCTTATCTGGAGGCTGATGTGATCTGAAAAATAAAATCAATATCCACGGCAGAGCTGCCCCTTTATTTATTAATATTTGCATCAAAATCACTGGTAGCGGCAATGCCACTGATTACAGTATCTGGGCTTCCGTCTTCGGGCAAGACGACCCGGGCGCGCCAGTTGAAAAAGGGCCTGGAACGAAAAATCGCTGAAACCAAATCGGATCTCACAGTTCACTTGATTAACGACGAGGGTCTGTCGATACCCAAAGAGACATACCGTGAACTGCACTCGGAAAAGGCCACGCGAGGTGCCCAGATCTCGGCTGTCAAGCGCCATCTCGGCAAAAACACAATTGTCATTTTCGACAACCTCTCATATATCAAAGGCTTCCGGTACCAGCTGTTCTGCGAAGCCAAGGCATTATCGACGAACGCATGTCTGGTACATGTTGGCGCTCCGAAAGATGTCTGTATCGCCTGGAATAACTCTCGTCCCGACGGCGAAGCGTGGCCCAAGGATCTCTTTGAAGCACTTGTATTTCGTTACGAAGAACCTAATCCCATGTCGAGGTGGGACTCGCCCTTATTCCCTATCGCCCAAGAAGATTCTGAGTCAGATATTCCAATTGACGAGATCTGGGACACCCTAGTCCTCCGCAAACCAAAGCCCCCAAATGCTGCTACTGTGCTGAAACCAGTTACGGCCGGCAACTATCTCACAGAGCTCGACAAAATCACCACTTCCGTTGTCAGCGAACTCCTCGAACTGCATAAAACCTCGCCCGGCGGCCTGGTAAAGCTCACTGACTACGACCAGTCGGTTCAGCTTCCTATGCGACTCACCGTCGCTGGACTCAATCGCATCCGCCGCAACTTTGTCACTATCAACAAAATTAAGCCCATTGAGATCTCGCGCATCCGCCCGTACTTCATCGACTTTGTCATCAAAAATCTCAGCGCCGACATGTGAGGTCTACTATGTTCGAGTCGCAACCTGCTTTGTAGACTAGAGACGGCCGCACAGCGTGTTTGGCGAATCCTGTCAAAAAACTGACTGCCACAGGTACAGGGGTGCCCATGCTGGGGACACCGCTCATACACCTCCATAGTCTGACCCTGGCTTCGCGGAGCTTCTAACGCTCACACAGCGACCATTACGGATCTGGGCAGCGCCTGGCCGCCGGAGGCACACATGATAAGCTTCTGCAGACACACTGTGTCACGCCTAAATTACACTAATATACATCGATAACCCAATGTCCAGAAAGACATCATAATACAAAGCAGACTGCCGACTGCCGACTGCTAAGCGCACTGTCGAAAGAGCGCCTTGGCCACGCCGCAGAAGATCTTGAACAAGAGGTCGTTCTGGTTGTTCTGGCCCTGGGGCTGTTGCTGTTGTGAATAGTTTTGTTGCTGTTGCTGGTGCTGTGGTGCGTACTGCTGGTGTTGGGGCGCGCCGCCGTAGTAATCACTGGCAGAACCACCGTGCACAGGTCCTGGCTGCTGAGGAGGGTAGTTGGCGTTGGGCCCTCCAGACTGTCCGTCGAGGTATAGGATGATGACGCCTGAGTTGTGTGGATCAATCTGGTGCCTGATGCCGTGAGTTTGGCAAAGTTCCTCGACCGCGGGCTTAATTTTGGCTACATGGTTGGCCGAGTGGTTTCCCTTACCAACAATGGCGTTGATATGGGACTCATGGCGCTGGAGACCAGCACGAATACGAGTGTCGAGGATCTCAATGGCTTCCTTTACGAAAAGTCCGTGGAGATCGATCTCGTCAGGTCCAGAATCAGCATTGTTGGCACGGAAAACGAAATCGGCTGCCTGTTTGTTGTACTGGTCCATTTTCTGCTCATGCTCTTTGGCTTGTTCTGAGAACTGCTTCGCTTGTGCCCCGTCTCCTCGTTGGTAGGCCTGATGCGACTGAGCTGCCAGTTCTGCCTTGCGGTGATACTCCTGCTCAGCCAGATTTCGAAGTCGCTTGTACTCGGCATCATCAGCATGGTTATAATCCCGTCCGGGTGTGAAATCTAAGTCACTGTTAGCATGTTGAAAGATTACCGTCTGCCATCGCGAGAGTAATAGTTCTATCGATAAATGAATAATCGATAAATGGATGATCAATAAATGAATAAATGATTGTGTAGATATGTACAGTGTGCCAAAACGGGCGCAGGCCGTGGTTACATTATATATACATTAGACGATGAAACCCAGGAGCATTCAGAAGCCATCTATGACTTGCAGCTACTTACGAGTTGAGGTAAGATAGTCGTTCGAAGAACTCATTCTAGCGACCAAAAAGAGTGAGGTGTTGATTAAGCAAGCGAAGCGTGATCAATAGCTGCGAAATAAATAGCGAGTGGTGAGTGCCTGATTGCGGACCAAAGTCACAACCAGAAGCAGGATTAATGAAAGTTGCAGGCGTTTCTGATCCACCGTACATGATTGCAAAATAAACATTGTGCGCACGGCTGGATTTTAGGCTCCATGCAGGGACCGATCATTCTTGAGGAGCTTACAGCTCCTTTCCAGAGAGATAATATCCTGAAATATTGCAAGTATTGGATCATTAGTTTTGGACAGAGTTCGACCCTAGTGAAGCCAAAAAGCTCCGTACCGAACCATAACGTGCTGCGACAGGATCGAGGTACTGTAGACTGGTATCCAAAGCGTTGACGGTTTCAGGAAGAATAGAAACGCCTGTTCGCTCCAAATCAGCGAGGACTGGAGGAAGGTATCGCTCTAGCATGTAGATAATGTTGGACTTATCACCAGACTTGGTAACCAGTGACACCATGATAGCTAGTAGATCCTGGTCGACCATCGAATAGCGGCTGATGTTCGTCCACAGTGACCAAAATTTGTCCCAGGATCCGCCGTTAATAAGCACGGTGAGGATGAGAATCACAATGGGCTTCGTCATTTTGGCACCGCCTTCTCCTCCAAATAACCCAAGCACCGAAGAAGCTCTGCTGTCGACAAATGCACGCTTTCCTGCTACACCCGCAAAATTGGACTTTGGCATTTGTTGTTCAGGGGTCGGATCCGCTAGTGCTTCATTTGGCAGAACGCCCTTCGTTTCTCCCTGCTTTCCCAATGAAAAACAGAGTCGATATAATAATGCTAAGAGTCCGTCGCTTACAGACAGAACCTCGCCTGTCGACCTAAAAGCAACTTCGTGTACCTGCAAAATCAACTGCAGTTTATTGTCACAGGCCGCTTCCCATTGGGCAATGGGAAGATTACCTACCGACCTGTCCGTAAACTGATTAGAGTAGGCGATGGTGGCCACCACCATTTCGACATCCCACGCCTCGATAGGAATACCAGACGCCTGCTGCAGGGTGATGTGTTCAACCAACAAGCTCAGGGGGAAAGCCGATTCGTTGATAGTATGCAGTTTTTGTAAAAATATTAGTCGTAATCTCCATTGTAATGGAATTGGTTCGGTAGGAAATGCAGTGATGAACGAGCTGACAACATCGCTCTTAGGGCTGAGTTCAGATGCGGTCATATTCTTGTGATTCATGGTGACGTAATTGAGATGTGCCTTTAGAATTAGCGTGTCAGACTTCTGGGTTTCGGAAGCACTTAGTTCTGGAGCAAACGACTTCAGGCGGATGCAGCGTTTGTACTCGCCACCAAGCGACCATTTCTGAAGTTCTTCCAGGTAATTCTGAGACTCAGAGAGAGGGTCTGTGTCTATAACAGCCGAGTCATTGGAGTCCACTGCTGAACTGACCGAGGCATGTGTGTTTGCTGCAGCCGATAACGTCGTCGACGTTTGTGCTTTTACAGCAGCAGCGACTGTTTCCACACTTGGCGCAACATTCGAGGTACCAGCTACTTCAGACTGTCTGCTGTGGACATCCGAGGTCACGACAGAAGTTGAGAAATACCTTTTAGCTCCTGGCAGCACAAACTTCTTCTCGAACTTGGATTTAGGAAGATCCACTAGGTCAGCAATTCCTTTGGACCGCTGATTCCAGTATCCTTCCAAATCCACCTCTGATCTTCTTTCCTCTGTGAACAAATGCACATAAACCCCATCAACCTTGGTATCAAGAACAACCCAGGATCCTGTTCTGTCTATCATGGATCCCGCAGAGTCGCCGCCTATGACGAACTCTCTGTTGGCCGTACCTTGACGTTGGGCCCTTTTCCTCAGCCGTCTATTATAGACTCTCAGAAAATTGGAACTTAAAATACCCTCTGTGTCGGCCAGCCGATTATAGTTCGTCTTGATATAGCTCATCAGGCTCTGGCTGGCCTTGTTCAAATGACGAGAGCCCTTCCCTGAACAGAGCAACATAATAGCATGGGGCCCGAAAGGCGACGCTGGTTGGACATTCCGCAGATCTATGATTTGCAAGTCCACTAGCCCCAAATCCTCAATCATGTATTTAGCCATCTTTTCCAGCGATGGGGGAGATGCAGAAGGAAAATCTGGCAGTGGTTCCCGTGACTGTAATGATTCCGTAGCCTTGACAGTGTCGTTATTTCGTAAATACCACGGAATCTCTTCGCTAGTTACACGAAGAACATTGAGATCGTTCTCTCCAGAAACTGAGTTAGAAACATTGGTGGACGAAGATGGGCTCCCAACTGTGGCGTGATTCGTACTGGCACTTGCAGTCAAGTTATGGCCTGTCGCAACTAATGCCGCCTCCTCTTCCGTCAGTTCAACACCATCGCCAGCTCCAGTACTGATCCATTTTCTATGTAGAGCCTGTCGCCTCTTCTCTTGCTGCCTTTGGTTGTAATTGTGTCTGTAGGGAGCAAAATAGGGCCTGCTGACAGGCTCTAAAAGAGTGTAAATGACTCTTCTGCTCGCCATGACTATTCGGATGAGCTCTAATTACTTGAGTCGACGATTTCAAGTTCTGGTCCCAAAAATATCTCGAGTCATGAGACTTTTTGACAGCTTTTTACAGAGCACTGTCAGATCCCACAAGTTGCATGTATATAAATATGCTGATCATAGTCCAGTTAAAATGAGATTTTTCAGGTCAAGGGTGCTAGCGACACTCGTTATTACGCCGTGCAGACAATGGAGGAAACCCTTCGACGGTCAGTCCTATGCATGCACGATTTAATTTATCGCGAACTTCACGCGATGCGCGTGAGTGCACTTCACATTACCCAGACGACATTTTCCGAGAATGAGCACGAGCTCAGGTTCTGAAGTTCTGGAGCAGGAAATCCAGACAATAAAATTGGAGATCAAGCAATGGGAGTATGATTTCCAAGCCCTTCACGGGTGCAAGCCGAAGTACGACGATATCAAAGCAGTTCCTGAGATTCATACCAAGTACAAGAAGTATAACAGGTACAAGTCACAAAGCGATTCAAAAAAGCATTCACATTCACATGGACGAGGTGAGGCAGAATATATCGCCCGTCGAGACTCTGGTTCTAGGTCTTACAAGATAGCTGGCCGCGATTCTTCAAAGGTACCAATTGAGTATGAACATGGTTACAAGGGGAATGCCGCCTCGCGTTCAACACCTTCTACACCTCAGAAGAAGAACTCTGATGTGATTGCCGCTATTCTGGCGGCGAAGGTAGGTCCGACACCGCAAATGGACGGCCGGGTCCTGGGTATTTTCGACTTTAATTCACCCGATCGACTCATGCATACTCCAAGTACCAAACGACAAGCTCCGAATCGGTCACTTGAGCCTGAAATGTTTGCAACGCCGTCGAAAAAGAGACCAAAAACAGCCCACGTAATAGAGGCAGTTTCGCCGTCGAAACCAGGGTCTAGTGGTAAATTATCTATCATCAGCAGTCCCGCGGCAGGTAGCGAGATCATCAGTCCGCCTCGAACTGGATGTGAAGTTACGGCACAAATTGCGCTAGCCACTCCTATCAAGTCCAAATCTTCGTCTCCTCTGAACTTAGAAACCCCTTCCAAAACTCCCGCGTACCTGAATCATAGAGTTTCTATTGCCATAGCAGAGTCGCCAGTAGGGCCACGGAGGCTCTCAAGGACCCTGTCATCAATGATGGCAGAACTGCGAGATATACAGAAAGAAAAGGATAATGGAGAATTAAGCCAAGACGATGGCTTTAATATCGATGAGTTGTCTGATTTCAATGAAGAAGACATATATTCCGAGATTCATAACTCACAAGATGAGCAACAACTAGTCGACACAAATCAAGACGCTCCAGTTTATAAGAAGAAGGGCCAGAAGCGTACGACGAAACGAGTCAAAATGAAGCCTACGCTCAATGAAAACGACCCCGAAATTGCGTCTGCCACGCGTTCTAGACCGCTTCCCAAGAAACAGCCAGAAAATTTCCAGCGCCTCAAGCTTCATAATTCCGGCTACAAGACAAACAAATCTAAGTTTTTCTTTGGTCGTCGCTCTCGCTAGGTAGCAGTAGTTGGAGTCGGAGTCGGCAAAGTAATCTTCAGCTGCCCCTTCGCAATCATGAATCGGCCGGTGTTCAATCCTCGTTTGACACCAGGTGTTGCTCTCCGTTTAGTAACTCAAGGGCCACTGTTATTCAATTTGCATCAAGTCTTGTCGAATCCATTATGGTGGCTTCAAACTCTCCGGTCGCTAACGTAGATTGCCACTGGAGTGCGTCTACCTGAGATGGGACCCGGGACAGCGCACCAAGGGTGCACCACTCTGTTGGTGCTTGCCGAATATATAATTTATTAAGCTCATACTTTCCGTAGAACTAATTTATTAATGCCTATGCTATTTATCTACTTAGTAAAAGCTCAAGCATGCCGTCGATGCGCTTGGCCTCTTTAGCTCTCTCCACCTCTAGAGCCACCCGTCTCCGTAATTGCAAGATGAGATTTTCTAGAACAGGAGAGCGGTCGATAAGGTTCGCGTACATATCCACTACGCAGCCGACCCAGTCAGCTACTATTGGAATCGATCGAGTGTCTTGCACTGCCTTCACGCTCCACTTAAGCAGTGGTTCCAGCGAATCTTCATCTCTGCCAGAGAGTGACACAATGACCTTTCCACGGCGTTTAAGCTCCTCCAGGACAGTGACAGTCAGCTCCGGAGCCATGTCGTTGGAGAATGCAGAATCAAGGGCATCGCCCCATCGGAATGCTTTGATGTGTCTCTCATATGCTTTTAGTTTACGGCTAGGTGCCGATTTTGTATCCAATACTCTATGCTCCAATTCGCCATGGTATTCAGCACCTCTGATCATACGAGCAAAGTTTCCGACCTTGGCAGTTTTCACGCCTTGGGCAACTTTGGGCTCAGTTTTTCGAGTTCGAATCGAAAGGAGACCGCTGGTAAGCCCAGTAACAAAATGCTTATGATCTGGTGACACGCCCGTATTCAATACTGCTCCACCGAACTTCCAGCCAAACTTGACTTGCCAGTCGGGGGACGATGAATCTAGCACCTTAACATGGCCATCTAGCGAACCAGCTAAGACACCTCGTTCCCCAGCATCTGCAAGGCATGTAACAGTCTTTTGGAAATTGCCCAACTCTTTAACCTTCTTGCTGGCTGCGAGATCCCATACTTTAACAGTTGGTCCCCCGGCAGAGAGAAATGTTGTTGTGTTAAGAGCCAAGACGCTTTCCACTGGAGCACCTTGATCGTGTGTGGCTACAGGGCCGTCTTCAGCTGATACTCTACGATCATAGATTCTCACTAATCCATCATAACAACCGGTCGCGATAAGGCTGGACGAAGGAATGAAACACGCGGTGCGGACATAATCTGTGTGATCCCCATAGGAAGCGACCGGGTTGGGCGAGGTGAGATCCCAGAGTCTTACTACTCGGTCATCAGATGCAGATAATAGAGTGGATAACTCAGTTGGATGAAATCTAGTGACTTGAGTTGAATGCTGAGTGGGCAGTAGAGTAACTAGGACACTTCTAGAATTCGCATCAAAAACTTGGATCAATCCAGTAGCATCTCCCGCTACCAACAGTTTGCCGTCTGATCGAAACTCTCCACTGTAAACAGTGTCCTTAAATCTAGCAATGGTTCGCACTACCTGACGGGTCTTGGCGGAAAAAATCTGAACTCTAGTACTACTCGTTACTGCAAAATCATGAGGAGACTGGGGATTGAAATGTAAATGGTTGACAGCGTTATTTTCCTTGACCAGTAATGGGTTCTTGAATCCTCTCCAGTATCTTAATTCGGGTGTGGTCTTCGCTGGAAGCACCGGATTTCGCACCGGCTGGATCCTTACTGCCTGTGTAGACATGGCCTGATTCCGTTATAAATAAAAAAAAATACGCAAATTTGTCTTGTCGTCTCTGCTGAAACCCTGGTTCGCAGACTTGGAACAGCCCTCAGAAATATTTTTTGGCCGATCATTTTTCAGCTTCCTTGCCCAGCGATATCTAGTCACGTGATTATTGCTAGCGAGTATGTTAGAGCCTATTTCCAGGAAATTCAGCCCAGAGCCAGCGTGGAAATCTAGGCTCAAAGCAAGATCTGTTCGAGTTGTTTATCAGAGCAAGTCCATTTTGATATGAATAACTCATTTTCATTGATACCCGAAATAAAGTTGCATGCATCTCGATGCAGCATGCTGGTGCTCTGACGATAGTTATACAGCATATTCTCCACCACTGTTATATGTATTTATATATGCGTGCTAGTAGATTTATACTTGTAAATCAAGACATTCCGTTGTTACTGCCTTCATTCGTTGATTTTGATTATAGTTGAGCTATGACCACTACTGTACCAGTTATCGGAGATCCATATGCTCATGTGCCCACGACAGCAGACCAAAAAGCCGTTGTTAATATTGCGTTTATACAGCTAATATTGACCTAATCCGACCCCAAAAGTCTGAGTTTGAACGATATCACGTCTTTGTATTTTTCGGCTACTTTATTTTCTTCTCTAATAGAACGCGCCAAACAATAGTCGGGCTGATTGGCCATGCTGCAGTATACACATGGTAATTGCATAAAAATAATGAAATATCACGCCCTGAGTGAAGCGACAAGATATGGGAATCTGCCCTCTGTGCCAGAACTCTAAATACTTCGCGGCGGTACTGATTGGATATCGCACAGCAGATCGCTGCTACTGAAGCACGCAATCTGCCAGACGAGAATAATAAAGCAAGCTTTCTGCTTACAGCATAACTTGCTTGAAACAATCACATATTAATAGTGATTGGAGCGTGCGACCAATGGCAAATGTGCCGCGGCTAATGTCGGCGATAAAAACTATCTCTTTCCCCGGGAGGTGTCCTCCTCAAGCCAGCTCTAGGACGCACCCCCGCGCCTCTGGCGGTTCTGGCGTGCTGCCCCACACCCCCAGGTGCTCCGGTTCGTGAGCGCTGCTCCCAGTGGCTCTCCCACTACCCCTGGAATCTAGTCATGTAAGAGATCGGAGATCTGGAATCCTATCAGCATACACCAATGGAAAGTTCCAATGACCCGGAGTCGGCTATATTCCATAGCGGTTATGAATTTATCCATGTAGGCACGAGTATTTGAGACACCCCCGCCGATAAGGAACGCACAGTACCCCCACTGATAGGCATGCAGACAATAGTGCACAGCTATTTGCACGCAATTAACGTGGTACCCCTTTAATTGATTGTGATCTGTTATATATCAAGCAGTTCCATGCGACAATTCATTCAAAGTGGGATGGATGGTCGCAAGTTTCCAGTGATCGCTTGTGGTGATCAGGATAGAGTTCGACACGTTGACATACAGCATGGAGGGGGTCAATGGATTAAAATGCCTATACATGGCAGTTTTTGAAAGTTTCTTTACGTTTGTGCGCTTATTCCAGACGCATGGATGGCAAAGCCTGGCATTCGGTTTCCCCGCAAAATTCTGCAATATCGAACATATAAATATATAAATTAGTTCAGATCCTGAGATTAGAGTTGTTAGATAAATCTTAATCAAACAGTCAGCTTGAAAACGCTGGAACTGAGTGCCAGAGTTATCCAAGATGATAGTACAGCAGGACCAACAAACTACAGATCCTAAACATCTAGGAATCATTGAGAAAAATGACGTGGTCGAAGTGGTGGAGGTCAAGGACCTGAACCTCAAAAGTGCGGACTTGGCTATGGAAGTAGCCTTCCAGTCCTACGGAATGGAAATTGATGAAGCCACGAACAAGAGAATACTTCGCAAAATCGATCTGTACGTTTGTAGTTTGATGTGTATTGTGTACGCAGTCCAGTATCTGGATAAAGTAACAAATAGTTTTGCGTCCATTATGGGATTGCGAACGGATCTGGATATTAGTGGATCGCAGTATAGCTGGATTGGCTCAGTATTCTATCTTTCATACTTGGTATTCGAATTCCCTGCTTCATACAGCTTACAGAGATTCCCTATTGCGAAAACAGTTGGAGCTTTCGTCACTGCCTGGGGATTTGTTCTGTGTATGACAGCCCTTCCCACCACCTATGGCGGATTCCTTACCACTCGTGTTTTCTTAGGAATGCTGGAAAGTGCTGTTACCCCTGCTTTTATCCTATTGACTTCCCAGTGGTATAAAGCCGAAGAGCAATTTACAAGGACTTCTTTCTGGGTGGGCTGTAATGGGCTTGGTTCGATCATTGGATCCTTGACTGCTTATGGCTTAGCAAAGAGACAGCAAGCAGGAACATTACCAATTCCTGGGTGGAGACTGTTGTTCGTCATAGTTGGTGTTGTCACCATTGCCTTGGGGATATTATTTATTCTGATAATTCCTGATGTTCCTGCCAGGGCGTGGTTCCTGAACGAGGAAGAGAAGCTCCTTGTAGTCGAGAGAATCCGCAGTAACAAGCAAGGATTCGGTAACAGAAAGTTCAAAATGGATCAGGTCAAAGAGGCTTTTTGTGATATTCGCCTTTACTTGAATTTTCTTGTCATGGTGCTAATCGATATCCCGAACGGTGGCATGACAAATTTCCAAAGTAAGTATTTCAAGCATTGAACACGTCCATAAGCGATGAAACTGACAGATGTAGGCATTCTTCTTACGGGACTAGGATATGATACACTGGGAGCGCTAGTCATGAGCGCTCCTCAGGGCGCTGTTGAGTTTGTAGGTCTGGTCCTATTCGGCTTGTTAGCAAGCAGGATTCAGCAGCGGATGTTGTTTGCCATTATCGGCACCCTGATAAACATTGCGACCGGATCTATGCTGGCATTTCCCAAGAGTCATAAAGTACAACTTGTGGGATATTTTCTCTTTGGCCTGTCGCCGTTGTGCTTCATCTGTTACCTGAGTTGTATTTCTTCGAATACTGCGGGCCACACGAAGAAAGTCATTTTCAGCGCAACGACCCTAATTGGATACTGTGTAGGAAATCTAATCGGACCTCAGACATTTATCGCGAGACAAGCTCCGACATACAACTCGGCCAAGATTGCAATTGTCGCTTGTTACAGCTTGAGCTTGGTCTTAATTGCCCTGACCTACTACCTCAATCGCAGGGCAAACAAAATCCGCGATGAAAAGGACGAGAGACTGCCTCCGGATTTCCTTAATTCCGAGTTTGCCGATCTCACTGATTTCCAGAACCCGGAATTCCGTTACGCTCTGTAATTGACATATTGATTAGTTATTTTACCTATGTTCTGTATATCTCTCAGCTAATTTTGTTGTTCATTATCGACTGGGATCTGATAAACGATTAGCCGAAATTGGAGCTACTCTTTTTCAAGAATGTCTCAGATTCTCTCGGTTCGATTATGTGTCCCGTGTCAAGGTGCTTTTTCAGTCTGTTTACCACATAGAAGCGTTTGATAGTACTGGCGGAAGAAGTTGCCGACTTTGACAGACCCGAGCAACACAGCTTATCGGACGTAACCTGTTCAGGTACAACTGGCGTAGGTCAGATGCAGGCCGATAAGGAGCTGCATGCATGCCCCTGACCTTATTAGCGCTCATTGTAGGGATCCCGACACTTAGGCATAACCTATCATATGCTAGGCGCCGGTACCGGTACCGGTGAATTGTGCATCAACGTTTCTCCGACGATAGTATCTTGAGTTTAGCAAACGTGCAGATATGTGGCATGGTCCCCGAGTAAATGACCTGGTGATATCAGTACCGATAAGCGATCATAAGATGTTGATTGGCAATTGCTTCCTAGTGAGACATTTGTCCGACCTCTTGCTCTTATCTTGATACTTCTTATCTGAATATCTTTGAGAAGACATGAAGTGTTTCAGATTAAAATTGTCTATAAATGTTGAGCCTGCCCCGGTGATATGCTACCAATAACCAATATCTTCAGGACTTGGAACAATGATCACAGAGCAGAAGATTCACAACGATAAGGACCTGGGGGTCGTGGAGAAGAATGTCGAGGTGGAAGTCGCAGAGGTGAAGAATTTCAATCTCAAAAGCGCTGATTTGGCTATGGAAGTAGCCTATCAGTCTTATGGAATGGAGATTGATGAAGCTACAGACAAAAGAATCCTTCGCAAAATTGATATCTTTGTCTGTTCCCTGATGTGTATCGTTTACAGTATTCAGTTTCTCGACAAAGTCACCAATAGCTATGCTGCTATTATGGGCTTGCGAACCGATCTCAACATGACAGGCAACCAATATAGTTGGATTGGCTCGGCTTTCTATCTGGGTTATCTAGCTCTCGAAGCTCCTGCTGCTTATCTTCTGCAAAGATTTCCCATCGCTAAGACAGTGGGTGTATTCATTATTGCTTGGGGCTTTGTACTGACCATGACAGCACTTCCGCACACCTTCGGTAGCTTCCTTACTACTCGTATATTCCTCGGTATGCTCGAGAGTGCAGTAACTCCCGCCTTTGTTCTTATTACTTCTCAATGGTACAAATCGTCTGAACAGTTCACGAGAACTGCCTTTTGGGTCAGCTGCAACGGACTCGGAGGCATGATTGGTGCGGCGATTGCCTACGGGCTGACTAAGAGCCAGATGGCAGGTAGCCTGCCCATGTCGGCTTGGAGACTGCTTTTTGTTATTGTTGGTGTTATCACTATTGGTTTGGGTATTGCTTTTGTATTAGTGGTCCCAGATACTCCTTCCAAAGCATGGTTTCTGACCGAGCAGGAGAGACTACTGGTCGTTGAGAGAATTCGTTCCAACAAGCAGGGATTCGGAAACAGGAATATTAAAATGTATCAAGTTAAGGAAGCGTTCATGGACGTTCGTCTTTATTTGAATTTCTTTGTGATGGTGCTCATTGATATTCCCAATGGAGGACTCACAAACTTCGGAAGTAAGTTATTTGCTCTACCGAGCTCAAATTTACCAGACTAACAATTCTGTGCAGGTATCGTCTTGACTGGAATGGGATATGATACTTTAGGTGCCCTAAAAATGGGTCTTCCACAAGGAGCAGTTGAATTTGCAGGATTGAGTCTCTTTGGTCTTTTTGTAGGCAAATTTCCACAGCGGATGCTGATTGCTGTGGTTGGAACTTTAATCAATTTGATGTCTGGCTCATTTCTGGCTTTCGGTACCGAACATAAAATGCAACTGGCTGGATACTTCTTATTTGGTTTATCACCACTTTGTTTTATCTGCTATCTGAGTACAATTGCTTCAAACACAGCTGGTCATACTAAGAAGGTTATCTTCAGTGCTACTACTTTGATTGGATACTGTGTTGGCAACCTTATTGGCCCACAAACATTTCTTGCCAGTGAAGCACCAACTTACAAGACAGCGAAGATCACCATTGTAGCTTGTTATGGTGTCAGTTTGGTGCTAATTGCTGCCACATACTACATCAATCACAGGGCCAATAAGATCCGAGACGAGAAGAATGAAAAGCTGCCCGAGGAATTTGTTAACTCGGAGTTTGCTGATTTGACTGATTTCGAGAATCCAGAGTTTCGCTATGCCCTTTAGGAAGGTTTTTTTAGTTGTTTTTTCGGTTGTAATTTCTGTATATTTGAATATTTGATAGATTTATTCGCTATAATATTCCTAGACTAGGTAAACAGTAACCTAAACTACAATCAGTAGAGTGAGTAAGGACAGTACGGAAACTGTGGCAATGGTCATTGTAGCCCTGACGGCATCGCCTGTCTTAGATGAACTAGCGGCTGTGGTGGCAGCGCCGGCAGAGGCACCCGCTGCTTCGCTTCCACTGGCGGATGCTTTCAAAGTCGTCTCGCTGGCGGTTTCTTTCGATTCAGAGTGCGACTCAGCGGCTGAATTAGCAGACCCAGCGGCTCCGGCAGAGGACCCGGTTGCTGTACCGGATGTCGGAGCAGGAGAGGCTGCACCGGAGGCAGTGCCAGTAGCAGAACCGCTTTCCTGACTCGTAGTGGGTGATAACGAGTTCCCAGTAGCCGAAGGACTGGCAGAAGCGCCAGTGGCAGAGACTTCCGCTGTTGTTGAAACAACACCAGCAGATATGCCGGTAGGCAGACCGGAAATAATTCCTGCTGGGAGGCTCCCAAAAGCTACAATCTGTTAACATACAACCATACTACTGGACTAAAAAAAGTAGAATATTGACTTACCACCTAGTCCGGGGATGACGCCACTGATACCTGTGTCATGTTAGTAAAATAGAATATGATAGTGACAAGCACTCACAAAGCGAGAACTAATCGGGATATTCTACACATACCTGCAAATTCCTCACTTAAAATGGACTCAAAATTTGGGAACTCCGCCGATAGTTCTGAACACAGTTAGCACCAGGGAATAACAAGAGACGAGGTCGGGGTGTACTAACGATGGAGAATTTTCGTATCCAGAGCAATGGCCTGAGATAAAGGGAGGTCGCCAGTTATAGTGCTGACATCATGGATCAAAGTCTCAATTATCTGCTCCCACTCGCTTTCAACAGCAGGAGGAAGTGATACAAACTGGAACACCGAAAACAGATCGAGCGAGTCCTGGGCAGATGACACAGCGAGACACAGAACGAAAAAGAAGATGAATGAGCACTTGGTAAACATGATTGACGAACTGCGTTTAATTGGACTTGAGCAGAGCAGAGACAATTGACAGCAGGCCATTGCTTTAAATACTCGATCCAGCAGGTGGAAAGAGCAAGCCATAAGCCAGAGTGACCCGGTCCAAAGGCGCCCCCTCTTTTAACGGCAAAGCAGCAGCCCGCTCCAGATCCATTGGGCCAGATGCTCAGCCTATTCCTATGACAGCTAATCATTTTTATTAAAGACCAAAACAAACAACTGCATGAGCATGCCATCGGTGCATGATACCCCGTGGGCAATACGCAATTCGGCGCAGGCAGATGCAACTAGCTAACTTTATTTGCTGAATTATGCGCACGCCTGATAAAGCTAAGAGCACACCACACTACTCCAAGCTTCTATCCAGCCGACTGCTATCTATGGCGACACCGCCCACTGTAGGGCAGTTCCCTAGCAGGACTAGTGGCGTGGGTGCTCAAGCTGTTACTATTGATTCGACCCACACTCGGACTGGGCAAGCTGCCTCTGGTGGCTTGTTCCTCGAGCTGCACTCGAGTCGGCCATTACCAGGAAGGGGTTAATGAAATATCGACGAAAGTCAGCAGGACCATTTGTAACTAGCTAGATTCGATGCGACCGGGCTCATAGCTACGGTCATAGCTACGGAGGAGCTGCCTGCAGACTGAGCCTGCTGTGCTGAGCTTGCTGTGCTGCGCGTGCTGTGCTGAGCCTGCATTGCTGAGCCCATGACAGGGGAGGTATCGAACAGCTGAGTCAGGCTGTGGCTGGAGGACTTCGTGTGCCCGCGAAGCTGACAACAGTAGTCAGTTCCTCTGCCCTACATAACGCCGTGACTGGGCTGTGGACAGCTCCGTACTTGACGAATATGGGTCGATATCTTTCTCAGCCACCATTGACTGATGGCTCAAGTCAGGGCTCCGTCCAACCGAGGATGGCCGTTTCGCAATACCATGCTGTGAATCTTGCTCCGGCTGGCGGCTGGCCGTGGAGAAAGCTGGGCTCACCAGCAGCAGCACTCGCGAAGCGAGCACTGTAGGGTTTGGGCGCTTCCGGGGCGGCCCCTGCTGGCCAGGATCCCTGAGGGGTTGGTCCGCCTCCGGCGGGGCTGGGGCGCTGCCCCAGACCCCGTTGTGCTCGCTTCGCGAGCATTTCGGCTCCGCGGAGCCAAAGGTGGGCCCACGGGGTCTCGGACCCTGTCCTCCGCCCCCTTGCCCTCCATTCCCCCCCCCTGCTCTGCCACCCGCTGGTTCCGCGGGGCTGAAATGCTCGCGAAGCGAGCACAACGGGGTCTGGGGCAGCGCCCCAGTGCCCCAGCGCCCGCTGGAGACGACCCTGCAAGGATGCTCCATAACTGATAGGAGTATTATTATACGTTGATAATGAGCCAATTGAAGGGTCGCGAAACAGTCCAAGGCGTCGCCGAGCATACGCGCAGTAGGTAGGGGTTGGGCAGGGGTCACGCCGCACATTTTTTGCTCCCAGCCGGAAGTATAAATAGAGGTGGAATGACACGAATCTTTTATTTCCTCTTCTTCAGCTCGCAAGGGCTCCTTGTTTTCCCCATGGCAAGTAAAATATGGGGGCTGGCCTTCGTTGTAAATGGCTAGAGCGTGCTTTTCCTGTTCACGCGTTCCGTCGTCTGGATTGCCCAATGGCTTTTTCGCTAGCGCTAAATGAGCTCGTTCATGGTACCTGTTGTTCTTCATCTGCACTTTAGGGGAGGTTGTCTGAAATGCATAGTGGCTGATTATGGCCACAGAGGTTGTTTGAAGACCAGAATGGAGAGAGACATGGTCGCGATTATGTTGCTTGAACAGTTCTCTCTGTGTGGTATGAAGGACCAGGTCAGAGCAAGACTCAGGCTGTAATAAGCTTTGGTGAAAAGAATATTTAGATGTTGGAATTTCGTGCTTGGTATCTGTGTGAAAACTCTCTTTTGGCTTCAAGAAAAGTACTGGTAGAAGAATGATGCATATTAGTTCGAACGCTAGTTCTTCATTTGCCTCTCTGGTTATTTATGACATGTAACGACGAGTTATGTTGGAGCCTTTCATGGGGATGGCATAGGGGTGACACGTTTGCGCGTGTTAGCTCGGTGTCATGGTTGTGGACCTGGTTTCGAATGTATTTGACGTATGGCTGAAATTGACGACTTTCGCGAGGGCTTGTACTCTGTTGCCTGCGCGTTGCGCCTCATCGACGCTTGGAGTGATTGAAATTCTTGAAACCAGGTTCTGAACCAACCCGAGAAGGAAACACTGTAGATCCTGACCTGCCCTCGACCTGTCAGTTGGTCCTGGCGCCCTCTTCATCTTTCCAGTTGTTGGCCTTACAAGAAAACAAGGCATATCTGCAGTGTTAACGATATTGCTATTGAAGCTGACTATACCACATCACAGATGTGTTGTGAACAATAATCTCTGTCTCTTATCGACATGAGTGTGGAACTATGGTGGGATGCTCATCCCTTAGTCTATCCATGATGTTAATTCTAAAAAGACCAAGAAAGTCCTATTAGGCTGCCCATAGTATTGACACGCTATGGTGCATTGGGAAGTGCGCGTTGAATCACAGGAGTAAAAGTACCTAGACTGACCCACTAGGTTTCCCTTCGATTATCACGTCAAGTACCCGTCACCTCCTAGTTGTGAGTTCTTGCACTCACTAAGGAAGAGCCCTATCTCAGTATAGGCGAATGGAAAAGCCCTATCCCCATAGGCATAGTAAAGGTAAGCCCACTTCGCGTGGCACTTGAGAAAAGCCCTATCCTCATAGGCATAATAAAGGTAAGCCCACTTCGTCAGACGTGGCACTTCAGAAAAGCCCTATCCTCATAGGCATAGTAAAGGTAAGCCCACTTCGCGTGGCACTTGAGAAAAGCCCTATCCTCATAGGCATAATAAAGGTAAGCCCACTTCGTCAGACGTGGCACTTCAGAAAAGCCCTATCCTCATAGGCATAGTAAAGGTAAGCCCACTTCGCGTGGCACTTGAGAAAAGCCCTATCCTCATAGGCATAGTAAAGGTAAGCCCACTTCGCGTGGCACTTCAGAGTGCTCCTCAGCCTCTAACACACAGAATTGTCACCCACTGGTTGTGGCTCTGGCATATGAATACGCCGTGGTGGGATCACCAAACACAGAAGAGCGGCTCCGGCTCTACGAATACATGAACAGTCAACCCAAGGCGCGGGCTCTGACAAGAATACTCCGTGGTGGGATCACCAATACACGTCCTGGTTATAGAGTTTTTTTGAATTGATTTTTTCTCTTAAAAATATTAGCCGCCTCCGGCGGTTGGATGCCTCTCGCTCCTGCCTAGGCATCTCGATGGGACGCTATGCTCTGCTAACTTATCTTCACGAGTGAGGGAGGTTCAGTAAACTCTGCGGCGCTCTCTTCCCCCAGCCAGGGCAGACCATAAATATAATACGGCCCAAGTCCAATAGCTGGAAGATGTGTAGGGCCATTGGAATTGGATCGGGCCCTTTCGACTCTGGGACAGAGAGCTAGTTCAGGACTTGCGCTAGCGCGAGAGTATCTTTAAGGATATTTAAGGTTACTTATACTATACATTGTGTGACTTCATCGATCAGGTGTATAGTGTTTACATTGCAGACTGCGATTTCGAATTCTTCTTCATTTCAAGGAAGCTTTCAGACTTCAGAGCAAAGTATTTCCAGAATCTGGGCAGACAATCTCAGTAAGAACAGAATATCAGTAATGCAATGGCTTTCCATATTATATGACTAGTATTACAAGCAAATGTCAAGTTCCAGTCTACTGATGATTCGATGAATGTTTTAAAGATCTACTCAAATGATTGGCATGAAAACTTCAATGTCGATAGCCGGACTACTTGCAGGGCATAGTCGAAGCGTTCGAGAAGGTTGGTGGACGTTGAAAACTGGCAGAAAAAGGAAATAGGTAATATACCGCATTCCCCAAGAAGCAGGGGTGGAAGAAGCAAGGGGTGGTCATTGGTGCCCTGCGCTTCCACCCATTCGCGGCAGAACTTTGGTGGATCACTTCTATCTTGCATAATCCCGCATAGGCTGGTACTGCTGCTATATCCTTCTATCAGTGCGACGCCAGTGCAATGAGCCCTCACGGGGGCTCATATCGGATCACATATCTATAGCCGCGCTCGGGACAGCTCTGGACGGAAATTGGTCGGTTCGCCCAAATGCTGGGAAGCCAACAGCTCTCGGTAGCAGCCTGCCATCCTATAGTGCTCTCGATGCACAGAACTCAGCTAATTATAATGCCCTTGCCCTGATACTGGTATTTGACCCTCTACGTGACTGTTTCCTATTTAGGTAATTTTTCAAACCTTCAGCCGTACTGACTCTCAAATTTCACTTCACAGCCAAGTGGGCAAGTGTAATTCTGTATTACGACGATTCGTTTCTGAGTACACCAAATTATACAACATAAAATGTCCGCTGAGTCCGCTGTTTCATACGCCTCTCTCATTTTGGCTGATGCCGAACTTGAGATCACTTCTGACAAAATCCTGGCTCTTACCAAGGCTGCTGGTGTCGAGGTCGAAGCCGTAAGTTCTAGACGACTGAAAGCAGGGCATACGCGATTAATCTGCGGACGTGAGCGAATGAAGAGTGAGAAGTCTTGTCGAGAGAAGTGCTGAATATATATGGGAGTGTCGACCTAATTATCGGGAATTTTCACTGAGAGCGACCCACAACATGATCGAAAACATACGGAAGAGGTGGACAGTCAAATTCTGGAGGTCGAGATTGTCAAGCTTATACCGTTCGACATTTCAAGTTTAATTTTTGTTGCTAGCATACTACAAAGATCGGAAAGAGTTGTCTTGGGACTGTTCAACAGATTATCACTCTACTCTGGTCGGCTTCTCTCCAAGTCATCCCGCTTCGTCTTCCTTCGCACGCTACTTGTCAACATCCGCGCCCCTCACGTACAGCTCTTCATTTTCATTTACTAACAAAGTATAGGTCTGGGCTAAGGTTTTCGCCAAGGCTGTTGAGGGCAAGAACTTGAAGGAGATCCTCTCCAGCTTCTCGTCCGCCCCTGCTGCTGGCTCTGCTCCCGCTGCCGCCGCTGGTGGTGCCGGTGCCGCTGCCGAGGCCGCCGTCGAGGAGAAGGAAGAAGAGAAGGAAGAGTCCGACGAAGATATGGGAATGGGTCTCTTTGACTAAACACATCATCAAAACTAAAAGTGTATGTTGACTATAATGAATAAGTTCTCATGATTGCCTTGTGTGGGTGCGTGCCTCCGGCCGCTGGGGCGCTGCCCCAGACCCCGCTGCTCCTCGAGCGCAGCGAGAGGAGGGTCCGGTTCGTTTGTCGGCATTAGCCATCGTGGAATTGAGCTGCCGTTACTTTTCTAAAGGGATGTAGTTCGTGTAGAGTTGGCTATGTGCGGGCGTATTCTGTTCAAGGGAGATAGAATATGTGCCTCGTTGCAACATGAAAGTTGAAGGGTACGTCGTGGTCTGTTCAACCATATCATGAGAAGGTTACAACGGGGTGCTGAATCAATAAAACCCGGATAGATTTCATGAACATGAGGAGAATCCAGTCGGCGTTTGTCATTCACATCAATATCTGACATATGTTCGTATATTAGATGTTCCATATGCCAGTTCCAATCCAAGGACAAAGTGTTATAGTTAATCAGTCATGTCTGGGCCTCGGATTCTGGCACCTTAGCCAAGTCGCAACTGGCGACAGCTAGATATCACAAGGCCACAAGGCCATACACATATACATATATATTTATGTGAATGTGTATATGTATATGTGCTATTGATGGATGTCTGTCTGTAAGCCAACAGAAACTGCGGAAATCGCGTTTCTGTCCGTCGAACTAGCAGCCCGATCAGTAACCCAGACCCGGCTAGTCCGAATCACTCGAGTGGGCCCAAGTACTCCGTCAACGGGCTCGCGAAGCGAGCACAGCAGGTCTGGGGCAGCGCCCCAGCGGCCGGAGGCGCTCCAGGGTCCGAGCGGAGCCCGATTTGTTTATCTACTGCCGCTCTCAGCCGGCACCGTTGGCTGGGAAGCAGACTCGAGCTGGTGCACAGCCGCAGATGATCATCTCTGGGAAGATTTACGTAGCCCTAGGTTATTGCCTGAATAGGAAGGCAAGCGTACTTTTCAGCATTCCGGATTTAGGACAGACTCAGCTGTATGCAGGACAGCGGTGCGCACGCCCAAGCATAGTTCATGAAAAGTTGGTTATACTACCAGTGGATAGAGGAACATATCTTTGTCAGTTTCACCAAATTATATCACATATATCGACAGAATGAGCTCCGAGACCAAAGCCGTTGCTAATCCTAGCGTCCAAGTGAGTACCCGATAGGCGATTGTGGATTGGTATTGGAAATGGAGAGTGTGCGAATGATCGAATAGGGCTGAGCCGAAGATGGAGATGAAGGACAAGACCGAAACGACCGTGATAGGGATATGACAGGTAGAGACGACTGGCTATTAATGAATATGTTCGACTGCGATTTGAGGAGAGCGATCCTTGTACGACAGACCTGTAGAACTGCTGACTGACTGCGAGCGGGAGTACGACCACAACAGAGAAGAAAGTTCATATGAGCTCGAACTGTCGATTCGATTCCAATGGATAACGTTGAGCGTTCAGGCGACCCAGGCCACTCCAATCCGACACTAAAGCAAATAGAGTGGATACGTTCAGTAAGATGTAAAACTGTTCGACCTGCTGGCTTGTCTGGCATTTGATTTTCCATTTTCTATTGGTAAATGGTGTAAAAATACCAGCAGTTTTGCGATGGAAACACATTTGCACTCGAGAAACTGAGTCAACTGGTAGTGTGTATTCAAGCAATCAACTTCAATATCTCTGGAGCCCACATTTCCAAGAACCTGTCTGTCCACCAATGTCCCATCGATATGCTCATGTCCACAACTCGCTCTCTAACATCTGTTCTCAACACTTTCCACATTCACATCATCAGCCACATACTAACAAAATATAGACCTTCGGAAAGAAGAAGACTGCTACTGCCGTCGCCCACGTCAAGGCCGGTAAGGGTTTGATCAAGGTCAACGGTGCCCCCATCACCCTTGTTCAACCCGAGCTCCTCAGATTCAAGGTCTACGAGCCTCTCCTCATTGTTGGTCTTGACAAGTTCGCTAACATCGACATCCGTGTCCGTGTCACTGGTGGTGGTCACGTTTCTCAAGTTTACGCCATCAGACAAGCCATTGCTAAGGGTGTTGTCGCCTACCACCAGAAGTACGTTGACGAGCAATCTAAGAACGAGCTCAAGAAGGCTTTCCTTGCCTACGACAGAACTTTGTTGATTGCCGACTCCAGACAATCCGAGCCCAAGAAGTTTGGTGGTCCCGGTGCCCGTGCTCGTTACCAAAAGTCTTACCGTTAAGTTATATCTTGCGAGTCTCATTGTGTATATCTTTTTACGGTTGTTTTCTATGTTATGTATGCTCTCATGACCTGCTCATAGCGGGTTAAAAACACACACTAAAATAATAAAAAGTAAAAATCACTTTCCTCGGGCTTCTTGCTTCGCAGCCAGATCCGTCGAAGCGCCTCCGGCGGTTCGTCACGAACTGGAAGTCCCCAGAGACTCTTGTGTCACATGAAAATCGTCCCCTGATACCAAAGCAAGAAGTATAGCTCTGCGCGCTGAACTCAGCGTCTCTCGCATGGCCAATTCTGTTCTGGCATGTTAGCAAATCCAATGGCTATAGGGTGCCTCTGGCCCCTGTTTCCCAACTGACTCATCACTTTACATCCGCTAATAGTTTGTTGAACATATGTATGTACATCAGTCGGAGTCTGCTTGAGGGTGATGCAAAAGAAATAATCAATGGGCTGTTCTGTTCAAACACGTACGACATGCTTTAGTGACAGATAGCAGGTAACATGTCAACTAAACAGCTCTATGCCAAGGTTCATGCCTCTGTCTTTCCAAGTAATTATCGCGGTCACAAGATTTACCTTTATCTGTTAGACCAAAGAGAGCCAGCAAGAAACTTGGCTCTCTAGAACCCTACACAATTATATTCAGGATTTTTTTTTTCCTCAAATTTTCAGAATTAAAGTAATTTGCATAGTCAAGATGCAGCATCCTAAAGATTGAAGTACAGCATCCCTGTGAAGTGAAGAGCTTTCTTTCCCAATGAGTCCGATAATGTCCCTTCCGAGCTGGATTATTCTCAACTCGTTGCTTATCAGGGTTGCTTTCCAGTACTTCTAAGAGATGTAAGTATTTTATTAAATTTCCCTCTGTGCCTTTTGTGCTATATGATTTCTGACGGTAAAACACTTGTTTTCTCTAGCACCCTGGCCACCTCAGGTAAAGGTCTAGGCCCACACGGCCCGCTTCATGTAGTACTCGAGAGTGTCCCAGATGCCGGTGTTGGAGGTGGCCTCTTTCAGGCTGACGATGTCGGCGTCGACGTGCTCGGAATTCTTACAGCACTGGTAGAGGGCAGTGAGTAGCTGATCGTAGTCTGAGCTCTGGGTTGCCGGGATCTTGATTGCAATGGATGATTGTGTCGGTAGCAAAGTGTCTTTCGTCAGGGGTACGGAAGAGCTGGCAGTTGGTGGTGCTGGAGTGGGCCCAAAACTAGAGTCTGACGCCGAAGTTACACCGTCTAGCTTATACTTCAGCAGAACACCTCTGTTTCGGGCTGGGTTTTTAGAAGCTTGTGAGAGGATCTCTCCGAAAAAACACCCCTTTTGAATGACTTGAACAGATTCTGCGGGTATTCGGTGGAAATCTACTACTTTCTCGGCTTTTAAATCGAAGTCACAGATATAAACCGCCGAGTCGGTCACCAGAACTACTGTGTCTTTAAGTTCTGCTGTTTGGATGTCTCCCTTTCTGGGTGTCAGCAACCACCATCCTCCATAGAGAATTTCCAGTTCGGACGCGAACACTATTGATGAAGCCGCTTCAATAGCACTAGACCGAACTGAGTTCAGATTCACTGACAGGTCTCTGCTCTGCATGTTTTCTTCGAACTCATCAAAAACCTGCTCATCAACATTGCCTAGTACGTAGTCTATAGCAGCTTGCATGAAGAAGTCCGAGACCATGCCATAGAAATAACGCGAAAGAGTCAGAAAAGCGTCGTTAAGCACTCCTCGGTAATTCCTTTTACTAGTCCTTGTGAAATCTCCCTTGAGGGCGTTAGTGCTGGAATACTGCTGTGAAATAGCATCGCCATTGTCAGCCCAAATGTTATTGAACTTTTGCTCGAAAACTCTCCAGTCGATGAAAGTCAGTTGATGATCTGAAACGATTCCCTTTAGTACTCGCTTCGCAATGGACGTTTCAACGACATTCGTTCGGTCAAGGCAGTCGATACAGTTCACTCTGAATACACCCTTCTGTCTCGTCTGTTTAGAGCAGTCAGACCAGCCAAACTTGACGATCTTGGCTCCTACGTCGGTATCGAACAGCTTTTCGACATTTTCAAAATGAAGCCCTTTGCACACGCGGTGGAAATCAAACCATTCCAAGTAGATACCGTGTTCATCCGCCAGTTGTTTGTACAGGTCTCCCACGGCGCTTTCTCTGCTGGGAGCCTTTTCGACTAGCGAGATTGCTACAACCTCGCCGTAGTGCCTTCGTAACCGCTCAAAATGCTTCAAAAAGGTTGGCACCATCTCTTCTTTCTTCTTGACAAGTTTCGGTGTCGGCTGTAGCTTATACGGGGACTGAGAGAAGTAAAGTGGAATGGATCCTCTCACTAAAGTAAACGAGCAAACAACCGGCCCGGATGCGAGAGGAATTTCCACCAACTGCTCTGTCTCGACAAAGTTCGCGCAGTTAGCGTTGTCGTCGATTCCACGTCGCAGAAACCGGACACCGGCTCGTTTGTTGCTTCTCCTGGATATCACGATCAGTTGAGCACCCACAGTTTCTTCTGGTTCCGCTACTACTCTTCTCGCTTTCACGTTCGTTGAATCCTGTTCATCTATCACTCTATGGTCGTTTGCCTGGCTCGGCTCAGTCGAGTCCATATCTACTTCTCTCGAATATTGTGCGTGTTCTATCTGCTCTGGAATCGCATCTTCTGCCTTGGACAGAGGTATATCGCACTGACCTACAAATCCCTCAATCACCGGAAGCAGAAGAGATGTTCCTTCAAACAGTTGTGACGAATGCTTGTTATAGAAAAAGACGTCTTTGATATCCGCAAAAGGCAGCGACGCTGGCCCAGTTTTCAGGCTGTTGGTGAGATCAAGATCATAGGCAAAATAGAACGATCCTGACGATAAGCTCTGTCTGATATATTTGACGAACTTTCCCACCAGCCCAGATTCTGCTTTTTCGCCTCGGCCATAACTTTGACTTTGATCTCTGCTTTGCTTCGACCCTTTCTTCTCTTCTTTAGACGGTTGTATAATGTCGGCGTTCTCAGGCTGCGCTTCCCTCCTGGTCTGCTCTACACCATGTTCTTTCTCGCTCTGCGAATCTGTGTTCTTGGTCCCATCCTCAGACCTCGAAAACCACCGTTTCCAGCTTGACGGCTTTTTCAACAACACTGTACTGCCTATGCCCTCGCCAGCAGCCTCATCCTCCAGCACAGAAATGGAATTTCTATGGACCGGCTTCCGGCCCTCTGGACCAGTTCTCTCGCCAATTACTAAACTTAACAAGTCGTTTTCTTCATCCAAGCTTTCGGCATGATGATCTGTCTCTCTGTGGTCATCGTCCACTGCTTCTTCGTCATCCATTCCGTCCACTTTGTCCGCCTCGTCCCTTTCTTCATGCTCTTCTTCTTCTTCACCCGAGTCCCTGTCATCCCTTTCTTCTTGCTCCTCTTCTTCATCAGTGTCGCCTTCAAAACAATAACCGGTTTTCTCTGCGTTTTTCCGAGCTCTCGATATCTTTGCTACAGCCTGGTTGTATTCGAGAGGAACGGCAACTGTGCTCTTGATCCGATATATGACTCGTCCGTGCACTCTAGCCACAGGCTCTCTCCTGGTGATGGCAAAGACGCACCCACTGCCGTAGTCGACCTTGCCGATAAGCCCATACGAGTAAAAGGCAATGTCGTCTGCAACACTTTTCGACGTAGCCTCTGTTGCTGCTGGTTGCGATGCTGCTGAATCCGGTGTTGAATCATCCCCTTCACCATGGGTCTCAAGTTTCGTATCAGATTCTGTTCCGACTGTGGAGTCGCTCAGCGGCACCGGCTCAAGCTTCTTCGTATCAAAGCGGATCCGGTAACTAGCCTGTCCCCCGCAGGGACGAACGTTCTATGGACATTGTTAGCTTGGACACCATGTGAAGAGCAGCAGAACTCACCAGGCCCTCCTTGTCCACCCCTATACACAGCTTCCTCGCAGGGCTGATTGCTGACATGACTCCCCGACTGGCTACCACACGCGACGTTTACAAGCCTACCGACCGGCACAGGAACTCGTACTTGAACCAGCTGCAGGTCCAGTTGCAGACAAACTAACGGGTTCTACAACCCCTGATCGGCAGTTGTCTGATGAGAGTGAGAGGGCGTGTCTCCTGCGACTGGGGCGCAGCCCCAGACCCCGTTCTGATCGCTTCGCGATCATTCCTGGCAGGAAGAGCTCCAGTTGGCAGCGCAGAAACTGTGCACACACGACTCACACGACTTCCCGGAGTCAGAACCGCCGATAAACATCCAGCCCGTGGAGGGAGGGCGGCTCCCAGCTCAAGTATCGACTCCATCAAGCAGATCCCATCTGCAAGGGAGGACTATGGGTCCGAGGAGAGCCCGGTCGCCGAAACACACCCCTCTCCCTTATATCCTCTCTCCTCTGTATTCTGTATCCGCTATCCTGTATATACATGCAGGGTCCATGCGCAGGGTCTGCATGTACCCCCTGTGCCCCTGATCACCCCTCGGCCGATTGCCAGTTCATTCTCTCTGAATCCTCCCATAGACAGAGTCAATGGTACGTTGAGAAGCTCTTTCCCCCAGAGGAAAAGGGTCCATGGCCGGCGAGGATGGTGGCTCTCTCTCTTACTTGCGGCGCGCGCCGCACGTACTTTTCAAGATAGTTTAAAGAACGCGCTGGAACACACTTTGATCTGTAAACAGACCAGAGCAGGTGCACGGAGAACAGACTTGACTGACAATTGGTGAGTGGTTGTGGTTGTGTGATGGCGTATGGAGTGTTCTGGCACCGCAGAACTGAGGGCGCTTGGATTTCTGGGCCCGAAATGAGTGGTTCCAGAGCCACAGGCCCCCCGGTGGCTCGGGCTTGATCTCTCGCTGACTACAGCGCGGGCTGCACCAAAACAGCACGCTCAGCACGCTCGCTGGCGTTGCTCTGTGACTGGCGCTTGTGGAATAGCCAGCGATAGCTCGACCATCCCGCACCCCGTAGCTCTTTTATCCCTACGCTCGACGAGGACCCTGCCGAGAGTGACGCTCGCGCAGCGAGCACTACGGGGTCTGGGGCAGCGCCCCAGCTGCCAGAGGCATTTCAAAAGTGCCCGTGGCGCTCAGCCGGAGGCGCTACGCTGGGTCTGCGGATCACACCACTGGCGCTGGAACCCCCGTGAGACGAATGCTAACAGACAGTGATCAAAAACCGCGAACATGTCGAATCTCAAGATGCCTGCGGCCCCCAACAGTGGGCTGTTCAAACAGGGCTACCAGACATACAATGCCGAGGACGGCGCTGTGAACCGCAATATTGCGGCGGTGCGCGAGATCTCGTCCATGGTGCGGACGTCGGTGGGCCCCTGTGGCCGCAACAAGATTGTTGTCAATCACCTGCAGAAGATTTTCCTGACTAGCGACGCGGCCACTATTTTACGGGAGCTGGAGATTGTCCATCCCGCTGCCAAGCTGGTGGTCATGGCCAGTCAGCAGCAGGAGACGGAAATGGGCGACGCTTCGAATCTGGTGCTGATTCTGGCTGGTGAGCTGCTGTCGCTAGCTGAGGGCCTGCTTCGTCTGGGTCTCAACACGTCTGAAATCTCTCAGGGCTACGAAATGGCAAAGAACTTTGCTGTGGAAACGTTAGAAAAGGGAAGGTTGTTCAAGAGCTTTGCCGACAAGCAGATCACCGACCTGAACGACGTGGCCCAGCTCCGTACGGCCGTGTCCACAGCTATCGGATCCAAGCAGTACGGCAGCGAGGACTTCCTGTCGGGGCTAGTGGCTGAAGCCGTTTCATATGTCATGCCTAAGAACCCTCGCTACTTCAATGTCGACAATGTGCGAGTAGTCAAGATCATGGGCTCTAGTTTAGAGGCCAGCAAGGTGGTGCGCGGCATGGTGTTTGCCCGGGAGCCTGAAGGAAGCGTGAAAAAAATCAGTTCCAAGTCGAAAGTAGGTGTTTTCTCGTGCCCTATTGATATTTCCACCACTGAGACTAAAGGCACTGTGCTACTGCACAATGCCAAGGAGATGCTGGAGTTCTCCAAGGGCGAGGAGGCCCAACTAGAAGCCATTGTCAAAGAGCTGGCTGATTCCGGCCTGCGGGTTGTTATTGCCGGTGCTGGAGTTGGCGAGCTGGCGCTTCACTACCTCAACAGATTCGGCATTCTCGTGTTCCGAGTCGGCAGCAAGTTCGACCTGCGCCGACTGTGTCGAGTTGTGGGTGCCACCCCACTGCCTAGACTGGGTGCACCCATGCCTGAAGAGATGGGTGTTATTGATGTTGTTGAGACCATTGAGATCGGAGGTGACCGTGTGACGGTGTTCCGACAGGACCATGAGCAGACCCGCACTTCGACGATTGTCATTCGAGGCGCCACCCAGAACTCGCTCGACGACATCGAGCGCGCCATTGACGACGGCGTCAACGTGGTCAAGGCCCTGACCAAAGATACCCACTTGCTTCCCGGCGCCGGAGCCACTGAGATTGCCCTAGCCACTCAGATCATCGCGTTTGGTGAGCGCACGCCTGGCCTGCTCCAGCATGCCATCAAGAAATACGGCGAGGCCTTTGAGGTGATTCCCCGCACCCTGGCTGAGAACGCCGGCCTGGACTCCACCGACGTGGTCTCGAAACTGTACGCGGCCCACGCCGGCACCGAATCGACAGTCGGTGTCGACGTCGACGACAACGACGGCACCGGCCTGCTGGACGCGGCCGAAAACGGCATCTTCGACCTCCTGGCCGCCAAAAAATCCGCCATCCAGCTCGCCACCGACGCCGCCACCACCGTGCTCTCGGTCGACCAGATTATCATGGCCAAGCGGGCCGGCGGCCCCGTCATGCCCAAACAGCAGTCCACCGGCAACTGGGACCAGGACGACTAAACTCTAATGTATAGATCCAAGCATTCCTTCTGACCTTGGGCCTTGGTATCGTGCCTCCGGCACTCCTGGGATTATTGGCTGCGCCTCCGGCGGCCGGGGCGCGGCCCCGGACCCCGTTGTGCTCGCTTCGCGAGCCTGGCGGCTCCGCAGGCCAGGACGGGGGACACGGACGAGTTCCGCTCGGGGGCGAGAGGATGGCCACAAGCTATGGCGAGGAGTGGCGTCCACCCCACCAACCTCATCGGCCTGAACCCTCCTGCGAAGCAGGAGCCACGGGGTCCGGGGCAGCGCCCCGGCCGCCGGAGGCGCTCCCACCCCTGGATCTCCCCAGCGTGCGGAGCGAGGCCTGCAGACCGCGCCCAGAGCGGCAGGATACGCACTCTTAAGTGGGTTTGGCGTGCAGTGCTTATCAGGTCGGGGTCCGATGGTGGGGAGGCCGACTAGTATGCCCGGACAATCCGGTGCGAGTGCGGGAACGACGCGGAGGGAAGCAGCTGGAACTGGCCAGCCGGTGTTTAACAGGAGCAGCTGATGAACCATGGGCGTGGACCAAGGTGCCTTGGGCAGCAGTTGGTGGGAGCAGCCGGAGCAGCAGCAGTAGTAGCAGTAGCGGCGGTATTTTGCTCCTGGGCTGGCTGGCGGCCCGCAGACCCGGGCGGGGACTGCCGCTACGGCTATCGGCCGGCCCATGTTCCGCTGCAACAGGCAAGGGTGTGCAGCGGACTGCAATGCGACGTCAGCCGTCAATAAAGCTGGTTAACTAAGACCTGCATTTAGTGTGCCGGCAGCGGAGCGCAGTAGCGCACCCGATTGTGATAGCAACTGCCATTGTGACTGTCATTGTCATTGTCATCGTCCGTTGCCAATACCATGGCGATTGCAGCCGCTACTGCCACGCATTTGTGCTACAGACCATCTTCGGATGCCACTGCGATTGGCATTGCCATGGCCATTGTCATACTTCCTGATCTCCTTGACGGCCTTATCAGCAGGTCGGCCGGACTCATTAGCACCGGCCCAATTAGCAGCTTTGTCGGGCGGCAGCAGCCGCAACTGCTGCCCTTACTACATTCAGATTCATGTAGGCATAAGCAAGTACGTTAGTATACTGCATCCGCCTATGTGCACCTGTTGCGTTAGGCAGCACCTCACCCCACCTGCGCGCGTGAATGCCTGTAAGTTCATGTACCAATGTATATGAGGCTTATGGCTCGGGCTGTCTGTCAATCTGCATCTGATTGTTTTGGATTCGCTTCAACCGTACGTGACATTAATTGGCAGACGGATCCGTATTTATGGACGTTGTTTCAAGATCCCTGCTGACTCTGTGAGACCCAACACTCTGGTTTCTTGGTAGGTGGTCCCATCTTCTTGGTCGGACTGGTATAGATTCTGGATTCTGAAAGACAAGCAGACCGCTGTTGTGCATCAGCCCATTGTGACATCATAAACTTAAACTGTAATAGTAATTGGTATTGTTAAATCAAAGTGTGACCTGGAGCGGCAGTATTTCCTATTCGTATGACTGACCGTGGTCGTCGTGGTGGTGGTTATTATGCTCCTAACGAGAATACTCTTGCCCAGATGCTAGCCGTCGCTCATCCCCGTGAAGAGCTGGGTTCGCGTGACGCTTCTCGTGATTCACTCAGGTCTGGGTCTCCGTACTTGTCTCAGTCTCCTGTCGTTACTGGGAACCAGGCCCAGTCTCATTTGCATTCGCACCTGCACTCGCATTCACATTTACATTTGCGCCCACACTCGCACTTGCGCTCGCTCTCTCACTCTCACTCGCACTCGCACTCGCCCTCGCAGTCCCAGTCTCAGTCTCCTGAGCTGAGAGCTGTGTCTCAATCTGACCACCCTCTGACGCATTCTGCCTTGCTGGCATCTGCTGCAGTTCTTGCTGGGCGGGATCTCGACCGTGCTCGAGACACTGGCACGGATCTAGACCCCGTCCTCGACCGGTCTCTCGACAGTGGGTCTGAGTTTGAACGAGACAAGGAAAGAGGCAGAGAACGCGACCCTGAGTGTGACCCCGAGCGTGACTCTGGACGAGAGCACGGATATGGACGAGGGCTAGGCCTGGGTCTGACTCGCCTCAGTGATCCCAGCCGACAGCTCAGCTCCAGTCTTGCGCAAATGAAAGCCCAGCGCCCGAAACTGCCTCATGGCAGACAGAATGTAGGGGCTGAGCTATTTGCTGATTTGCCCTTGCCTGATATTCCACCCAGTCCCTCCTATGAGCCTCCTGCGTTTATATCTGGGTTTGGTCCTGATCCTGGTATCTCGGCTGCTCTGGTTACGAACGAGACAAGTCATGGCAAACCTTTCTCGCCACTTAACCCCATGTCCAACTCGTTTTGTGAGGGCGACCTGGTTACCAGCGTGGGTAGCTTGAAATCCGACAAGTCAAGCCAGTTTGATAGGGCCCGACGTCGCTCCTCTGCTAACTCATTCATCCACAGCGAACTAATTAGATCTGGTACTCAATCCAGTATCAAATCCAATAGTTCTGCTAACGGTAACGGTCCTAATCATTCTCTTCATAGCGCTTCCGTCAGTACTACTGTGTCTCTAGGTACTGCAATTACCACAGTTACTACTGGCAGCACTATCACGGCCGCTATTACTGGTAGCACTGTCACCGGTCTCCCTGCTGGAACCAATACCGGCTCTGTTGATGTGCCTATCACAACTCCAGAAACCAACGATGCAGATACTAGTCAAAGAACGGCTGCTAACTCTACCACTAATACTGACCACCCGTCTGGAGAAAGTGGAGCAATATCACCAAATTCTGTCTCGCCTGGAAGCGGCTCTCCTCTATCCAAATCGCGGTCTCCAGTAGACCTTCAACCAAGCGGATCTAATCAGTCCAGCCATGACGGTGCTTCTTCCGCGTCAGTACGGGCCTCGCGACGAAGCCATGGACCATTGAGCGGTATCAGCAAGCTCATAGCCAAGTCGGCACCTTCATCGCAAATGAAGAGCTTCGCATCAGCTGCCTATCCGACTTTTAGCAAGCCCAGTGCTGTTCCTACCGGTGCTTCTAGAGCAGATACCATTGCAGCCTTAGCAGCACAAGCAAGACAGTCTGTTCCTAATATAATACCGCCACCTTCTGTGACAACAGCTGTGGCCACAACCGCTCTGTCTACTGGGCAAGCTACTTCAGCCCCTAGACAAACGCCAAACTCATCGCGACCTGTTTCTCGGCCTACTTCTCGACCTCCCTCGAGGCCCCCGTCTGCCAATCGCGCCACTCCTTCCGATTCTCTCTCCAGCTCTTCAGAGAGCTCATCTGATGGTTTATCGGTGAGATACGAACGACATTCTGAAAGCGAAGAAGAGCAAGAGCAAGACCAGGAGCAGGATTCCAACACTGGTGGCAGCGTCAGCGATAGTAATTACGAAACAAGCACTGATATTGATGAAATAAGACCCACTAGGATGTCACAGAAGATATCTCTCCCGAAAGACGTCCGAAAACCGACCAAGTCCTCCAGCCGAACTAGAAAGTTTCCATTCCGAGGCAACAGTATCCCCTCGTCAGCGAGCTCTTCACCCAAACCGAAATCAAGGGGCTTCTTCTCCAGCTCCAAATCTGCCAGCAATTCAGCGAATAACAAATCGATACCGATAACCTATCTCCCTGGAGAATATCTGCCAATTCAGCTTCACCCAGCCAATAACGATTGGACCCTGAGCTCTAAATATTCACTATACAAGAACATTGTCAAGTCAAACAAGCTGGTAGGCCGAGGCTCGACTGCTACTGTACGGACGATACAGGACAACGCCACCAAACAGTTGTTTGCTGTGAAGATCTATCATCGATATAACAGGGCTCTTGACGGCGATGCGGCCGAGTATTTCAAAAGACTAGCCACTGAATATCAAGCAGGCCGACAGCTCAATCATCAACAGATAGTTAAGACCATAGATTTGCTGGTAGATTCTAATCTGCAATGGTGTTGTGTTATGGAACTCTGTGATAGTGGCGACCTGTTCTCATTGATTGAGTCTTTCCGCTTGGAGAATAAGAAGATGCCAAAAGACGAACGCAACTGTTTGTTCAAGCAGCTTCTGTTAGGAGTCAACTACTTGCATTTCCATGGGGTTGTTCATCGAGATATTAAGCCTGAAAACCTCCTTCTGACCTCAAGTGGATATCTGAAAATATCCGACCTCGGCGTGGCAGACTCAATCTTCTGCTCTAATAGTGTTCTCCAGGATGTCAATGCGGACAGCGAGTGCGATGCTGATGATGAGGACGATGTTAACAGTCGACGCAGCAGTCACTTCAATATGCTCAGACTCTCAACAGGTATCAACGGCAGTACACCTTATATCTCACCAGAAGTACTCACATCTCGGGATGACGCAGGTTCTCAATATTACGATGGCCGGTTGCTCGATGTTTGGTCCTGTGGCATAGTGTATCTAAACATGGCATACAACGGAGGACTTTTCGGCAAGGCACATAAATCGGATCCACGCTATGTCAAGTTCACTGAAGAGCATAGAAAATACTCCGAGACAGAGCAGAAATCCGACGCCATTCTCCGCAACATATTCTCCATGACCTCACTGACACCAAGTTCATCCACATCCAATCTGTCTCCACAGTCGTCACTAACTGAGACGGTAAACCCTCTTCCATCTGGGGGGAACGTGCCCGCCAAAGAGCGAGATTATCTGGCATATTTTGACGAATTTGGGGAATCCGGCAAAAAGGTCATAGCCAGCATCCTCTCTCCGGACCCGCAGAAGCGGCCACAGGTAGGTGAGATCATCTCCACGCCTTTCGTCAAGGGCATCGGCCTATGCGTGACGCCCGACCCTTCGGACCAGTCCGAGGTGGCCGTCGACGCCGCCAAACACAACAGTGCGGGCCACCCCGTGCTGCGAAATCATGTACATAAGATCCCTCAGAAATAATCTGTTAATGTGACATCTGTATTATTATGACCTCAGAAAGCCCCTCCGCTCTGCCCACTGTGCGGCCCCTGCGAGAACGACCTGGGGCTGGTGTCTTGAGACTCAGAGCTGCCTCACGGGGAGCTGCCCCGTAACCCGATGTGTTCCGCTTCGCGGGCCAACGCCGCCTCTTCCCCTTAGAGGAGCGACGCGACGGGCTAGGTCACTGCCGAGGGTGCCAACGCCCTCCTCGAGCGCAGCGACGAGGAGCTACGGGTCCGGGGCAGCGCCCCGGCCGCCGGAGGCATGCCCGCAGTGCAACGTAGATGATATCAGTATATGCCTTGTGCTAGATTTCCTGTTTGACAGTAACCGGGTTGGCGAAACTGTCGGCGGGACCGTTGGCACTCACAAAGCTGGCGGGGCTCTGGGCGCCTGGGAGATGGTGGTTGGAGGCGGCGGCTGGGTTGTTGCTGCTGGCAGTGTGTGAGGTGGCGTTGGATGTGACGCGGGTGATGTTCTCTTGGCTGGGCGAGTGTAGCACACTCTCGGACCCGGTCTCGTCGGAGCCGGTCTGGTCTACTAATGGAGTTCCCGGATTGCTCGTGGAGACGGATCTCTGGTCTGGCACACTAGAAGAGACTGACCGCTCGCGAGATAATCGTGCTTCGATAGCTTTTAATTCGTTTTCTCGAGCAGTCAGCTCCAGGCGCTTCTCGTTGATTTCTCTCTGCACTCGCAGTTCGATCTCACGCAGCTTTTCTCCCTCTCGGGCCAATTGCTCACCCTTTAGGAGGTATGATTGGTTGGCCAGATCTTCAGCATTCAGCAATCGTGATGCCCGCACGTTTTCCACTGCTGAAGTGCCGGACAATTTCTCAGTACGGTAATTTTCATACAGATAGTCGTGGGTAAGATCTTTCAGATCCATCAAATGAGATCCAAACAGCGCTGACCGCAGAGAAATAAAATCTGAATGGCTTGGGTCTTCGACATCCACATAACCCCAGGGGTAAACACGGCCGTAGATATTTCTGCCGCTCTTAGTGTGGATGATTTCGTTGCCGGATACAATAGCGAAGGGCAGCATTTCACGCAGTACGGAATTGTCCTCAATTGTTTCGGGGTCATCTTCTTCAGGATCGTAGGGGAAATTGAAGATGGAGATATTATGCTGCTTGAGATCCTCCATAATCATTCTTTTGCTAGTAGTCTTTTCCAAGGGAGTAAGTGAATCTGCTCTGCCAATAACTGGAATCACGTTCACCCGATGTGACAGCCTTTTCATCATCTCAATATCAAGTTCGCGCAGCCCATGGCCCGTTGATTCGATGAAATATAGACACACATGGACACGGTTGTCCTTGAATCGTGGATTACGGCGGATTCTCGATTCCTCGGCTAATACTTCGTCAAACTGGAATTCAAGATAACCCACGATCTTGTCAAAGCACTCGGAATTGTCAATATTATCACCAAATCCGGGCGTATCAATGATAGTAAGGGCAATTCGCGTCCCATCGGGGTCTTCGATTTCAGTTGCAATGGGCCGGACTTCTATGCCTCTTTCTAGATGCGCATTGCGGGCATCGTAATCTAAATCTGACGAAGGAATTACATTCTGGCCACACAGCGTATTGATGAAGCTGGTTCGTCCTGTGCCAGATGACCCGCATACCATAACGGTGAATTGAATTTTTTTCACGGCCTTCTTACGAAGCCCTGTATATGAAGCCATGGTTAATAACCGAAGTCGAGATCTGTACACGATATTCTAGTCTGGCGCAACGCGAATAATAATTTTCAGGGGGGGAATCCTGGATACGCCAATCGCTCTCGGGACTAATTAGCTGGTTATGAGTTCACCCGTATTACTATTACGATGTTGCAGTACAGGTTGCAGTAGTGAATACTACAATGTCGTTTCCTTATCCTGCTATGAACGATGTGTGTTCTTAGACAGGCGACGCGTCTACAATGCTGCTGGTTCCGTTCCTTCCAATGTCCGTTCTAGTAAGTAGTCTCCCAATTCAGTTATTGCAAATGCCGATGTTCACAGTTTCACTGGTCAGAAACTCTCAACAATTGAACCGTCTGCAAGGTTATAACATACAACGATACCTATAAATTAATTAGATCAAATGTCGGAGTGCTTTAAGCTGGGCCACGTCTAACCATATTCCCTTTTTCCCCTGTGCATTTTACCCCTAAGTGCCTGCTGCGACCCCTCTCCCATTTAATGCCTTCTGTTTACATAGGGAGCCGTATAGACGTGGTTAGGTTTACGATCCCAAGTGCGCTGCAGGTTCTATGCTCCGCTGCAGACATGAACTCGGTTACGGTATTGAGCTTAATTTGCAGCGCTGGTCCGCAAGCGCCTTCCTATGGCCGCAGGGAGCTGTATTTGAGACCGCGCATGCCCCGAAGTATCCGCGCTCTGTCCAGGAGTGGCTACGACACAGGTGCGGTTTGGTTCAAGTATAGGCATTGGCCAAGAAACAGAGTCTGTTTCCGTGTGTATCTCGCAAATTGAGACTGTCTGTTGCATTGTCTGAGAGGTTCCTTCTTCACAAGGATGATTTGGCGGGCGTTCGTGGAAGAGTGTACCGTCGATCAAACTCTCCCCTGAGATTACCGTAATAGGAAATTCTACGCTGTACAGCGGTATAAAAAGCACGCTGCCTAGTATGTGTATTAGAGCAGATACCAAATACTACGGAGCACCGCTCTCGACAGAGAAATCATATAGATGTGTAGAAAGGAATGTGTGCAAAGGGTGATATGGAGCACCCAGTCCTTCTCCAATCAGACAGACCGCCATTATCACGCCAGGGGCCAACAGCAAAGGATCTTGAGATGCAACTGCGATGAGAAGGACCCCAGCCGCCGGTTACTGCCGCTCCAGATAGCTAACCCTCGCTTGAGGGCTTGAAAAACTGCTCAGGTGTGAAAAAGCGCAGTCCCACTGCCTCGGCGAATTTGAGATCGGAGTCGCTGAAGTCGGACTTGCGGCCTGCTGCATCGCCTACAAAGAAACTTTTTGCGATGTCGATGTTGTGGGTTGGCAGCAGGTCTTCTTCCAGCGCTTGCCACATTCCTGTTAACGGCTTACGGTACTTGTCTGGGCTCCCTGATTTCGGTTTCGTAGCCGCGTAGAACCGCAGTGGCACTGTCTCCAGATCTTTCACTATCGCTTTCAGGCGGTCTTTCAGGTAAATATAACGTTTTTTGTCGTTTTCGGCTACTACGCCTCCTTGGTTAGAGAGTATAGCTAGGTAATAGTCTACAGATGGGTCTACAATGGAAGTCGCCGTCTCGCTTTCTGCATTCCCGTTCAGCACCTCGCTTTCTTCACTACTCTCTGCGCCACCTTTTGGTGTGTTGACTGATACGTAGGTACCGATTTTCAGTTTCTGTAACGTATCTTTGACCGATGGGTACAGCCATTTCCAGTCTGAGCCGTCTCTTGGGAATGGACTCCTTCCTTTGGTAGTGACTAGAGTCGAGTCGAGGTCGAATGCAGCTATAGCGACTCTAGGCTTTGAATTATTTGATAGGTTTTCCTCAAGATATATCTGAGTTTCATTCGAGACTGCATTCTCTGGGGAAGACTCGGCAGTCTCGTAAACAGCGCGAACCAGCGAGCCATCAAGAGTCCATTTCAAGCCTGGCATGAGCATGATCTCTTCCTTGCGACCATCACTAGAATTTGGAGCAGCACTACTGGACACTTTCTTATCGACAGCCGCCTTCTTTGATTGAAAAAAGGAAGACGCTGCGCCAACGGCCTTTCTCTTGGGTCCCATTGTTGATTTGGATGCCAAGTCGCGAACTTCGCGCGACCTGTGATACCAACCTTCAGGTTAGGGTTATATTTAACTTCTTCCGTCCTCGGTTGTATATAAATTCTTGTGATTTCGAAGAGAGGACAGGATGATTGGGGAATGGTCGAAGAGTCATATTGGCAATATCTGGCCCTGCTGTTTCTTACCCGGCATCCAGGTCTCTGGGATATGTTGAAACAAATACAAATGTGGGTAGGGTAACCCTCATAATAAAAAATGGAACCGGGTAACTGTTGATGAACCTAAGGAGCTAGTCCTTAATATATAGATCTAGGCTCTCTAATATATGTAGGACTTGGTTTCTCTCCTTTACATGTTTTCTGTGTCCCTTGAGATAGCCATTGAGCTCATACCACGGTCTGACTCGTTGCTCAACGAATAGCTAGGCGCTCATCCGGGTAAGTGCACCTCCGAGAAGCATTGTTCAGGGCAGTACCTATTAGTCTGTCTCAACGGCTGCGCTGAGCAGGGCCCAACGACAAGCAACCTTGAAACACCACTCCTAATCACATCGACTCAATGCCAGAGAAAACAAATAGAATTCTCTTAGCCATAGATAGAATTATTCTTGACATGCCTTTTATTAATACAAAGTCATTATTTTGGGGAGTTCTTTTCGTTTTAAATGCAGATATCGGACAAGATTTAAGCATCCTCCTCAATCAAACCACGCTCGGAGACGTAGATACCATCCAAGAACTTACGGATATCCTTGTTTCTGACACGGCAGATCTGTTGGATATCAGCAGCAGACTGAGAAACGTTCTCAAGAGAGTTACCCTCGAGGATGAGCTCATCCTTTTGAGCAGTCGAGACAGAGACAGTGACGCCATCGAGGACACGGATAGTTCTGACACGCTTCTCACCCAAGAAGTTTCTGATTTCAACGACCTTGCCGTCTTCGAGGAGGTTAACGTTGATGGGGAAATGGGCGTAGACGTATCTCATCTTGTACTTGTAACCCTTGGTGACACCAGTGATCAAGTTAGCAACAAGCGACTTGACGGTACGGAGAGTGGCAACGTGCTTTCTGTCACCGTGGTGGACAGTAAGACGGATCTGCTTGTCGTTGACCTTGGTGAAGGTAACATCGGCGTGACGGAGGTTCTTGACCAGAGTACCACGGGGACCAGTAACGGTGACGATTCTGGACTTAATGTTGACGGTGACGCCCTCAGGGACTTCGAGGAGTTGATCGGTTTGAATGAACTTCATTTTTTTGTTGGTATGGGTACGATGTCAATACTACGTCGCTCTCAACTTCACCACTATCGTTCTCGCTATAATATTTCACTTCCCGGTGGGCTGGACCCCAACCCTACATACATGCGCGTCACATGCAGAGTCACCTTTGAGAGTCCTCGGACCGGTATGTACGCACACTGCATGCCTATTCAGGCAATGTCGTCACGTTGTATTATGCACTCTTACGCAGGGACCTGGACCCTGCTTGGTTCCTGTCGCGAGGTGCGCCTCCGGCGGCCGGGGCGCTGCCCCGGACCCCGCTGCTCCTCTCGCTCCGCTCGAGTCGGGCCATATTGGCAGGAGCTTCGCGAAGTCGTCAGGTGAAGAGTCTGCTTCGCCTTACTGTTTCGCCGCTGGGGCCGACTCGAGCGGAGCGAGAGGAGCTAGGGGGTCTGGGGCAGCGCCCCAGCTGCCGGAGGCACGTCGGTCCGCCCGGTCAGCCAACCGGGGCACGACAGCGCCCGTGGGGTTGGAGCTCTCATCCACGCTTGACGATGCAGGGTGAGCCCTGCATGTCCGGATGCGGCATTGCCAGGGGAACTGTTGATTACTGCGCTAGAGCCGCCTACAATGGGATATGTTCTTTAATCTCTCCTCTTCTTCCTTCTTCCATTAGACCCAGTTAAGGGAGAGCATAGTGTTGTCTGCTGCGATTATACGGCAGCTGTTTCGACTACATTTTGGTGATCTGCGTAGCATAGACAACGGATAAGTCCTAGTTTCCTAGTTCCGCCAAACGTGACGACTGCCATTGATGAGATCCCAGGATGGTAGAATTATTAGAATAGTCTCTGTTAGCCAATAGTTCATTTATTCATATTATTAAATTCTGCTGCTCGTTAGAAGGTTCAACCGGGCCCTCTATATCCATCGTAGGCCGCAAGGTCGACGGCGCAACGCCGCACATGCTGGCCAATAAGCTCATGGCAATAACGAAATTTTGGGCCGCGAAGCGCGAACGGCAGATCGATAGGTGGTGAGTGCTGCTATATTGAACAATTCGAGTACACCAAGAGCACTGCTGCGTGTTAGCTTCATCAGACCAACCACTCCGTTAACTGACCACGAACCAGTAACACACAATGTTGTCTCGCTCGGTTTTGAGGCAAGCGAGGGCCATTGGCTCGCGCAGATTGGCCGGCTCTGGAGTCGCCATGTTTCAACGGGGCTTGAAATTCCAGTCCAAGCAATATAACCCTACGTCAGGGTTCTCGGTATTCAGCGAGGAACTGGAGCAAGAAATTAAACAGAAGCTATCCAGTCTGCCCAGTTCGAGCAAGGTGTTCCAGAATGCCGACGGAACTGCCCGCAACCCCTCTGATGCGGAGCTCAAGACAGTCGCCGAGCTAGGCGTGTTGGCCCAAGGCGGTGACCGAGCCACCTTTTTCGATAGATTGAGATTGAGCCAGGAGCAGAGAGAGCTGCTAGCTGAAAATTCATACCTGCTGGAGGAATACGTCAACAACGGAAAGCGAATCCTCGACAAAATCCCTGTTGAAGACCCCACGACAGGTGAAATCACCTGGACCGTGATCCGCGAAAACCAGAAGGAAGGCTGGGAGACTCTTATTTATTACGGATACGTACCAGCGTTGCTCATCTCGCTGTTCTTTGCCCTATTCCTCGACAAGGAGAATATCAGCGACTGGGCCATGGAAGAGTTGCGTCTGCGTGCTCAAGAAAGATATAACAGCGGCATGGACGAAATCAACAACAGTTCCCTGAGTCCCGAGGAGCGTAAGAAGCAGGACGCCCTCATTGTCGAGCGTATCATATCCGGTGACTACGATAGACTTGCCGGTCTCCGCAAGGCAGGCTCAGACCTGCCTGCTGGCCTGTTATAATCCAGCCATCCCAATGCTCGCGTAGCATAAAACACAGTAATGCATTAGTAGTTTTCCCAGTTTCGCCTCCGGCGGTTGTTCTGTTTATACAGAGCTGTCTCCAGAGCTCTTTGAGCTCACTCGGCGCGTCGAAGATTAAAGGCACCGCCAGTGCCGTGTGGAGCCGACCCCGATGTGCTCGCTCCGCGACTGGGATCTCCTCGAGCTACCGCTCGAGGAGCAACGGGGTCTGGGGCAGCGCCCCAGCCGGGCCGGAGGCCGCCCGCCTCAGCGAATATCGGCTGTGCTCGGACGACAAATGTACATTAGTTTATTAGTAGCCGTAGAGTCATTATTCGTTACGATATTATATTACGGGGCATGTAGTGGCCAGCGCTAGTTGCCAAAGTCGAGGATGCGGCCAATGGGTAGGCGTTTAGATGACGATGATGATGACGAGCCCGATGCGGACTTGCTATCGGCCTGAAGGTCTCTGCGGTCTTTTCGGATGTACTTCTTAGGAGAACCGGGGCTTGTGCGCTTGCTGGGCGATTCCGAAGACACCGGCACTCGTTGTTTGCTTCCGTGTCTCCGAGAGCGGGGCTGCCTGCTCTCACGGGATCCACCGCCGCCTCGTTCGGCATCATAGTCAGAGTCGTCGTCGATAGCGTCGCTGTCTTCTATATCTGTTTCAGGTCCAGCACTGAGAGGATACCCCTGATTGTGGCTACTGGCAGAGCGCCCTTTTTCGTCTCGGGCAAGGCGTCCTCTGGGGCGACCTGCATTACCAGTTTCATGTCCACTATCGCCTCGGTCATCTTCGTCAGCGCCATCTCGGTACACCTCTTCGTCGGTGCCATCTTCATTGTCGTCTTCTGCATCAGTAGGAATGGTAATCGTCGACGCGCTCGATTCTCGTCGCCGCTTCTCGGGTGACATTAGCAGTGGTGCTGGGGCTGAATGCAGCGATGAAATAGATGTGTCGTTGAATTCAAGTGGGCTCATCAGTCCTTGTGATCTCTGATGAGATGGCGTTGGTGGAGGAAGAAGTTGTCGCTGATGATGCTGCTGCTGGTGCGATTCTGGCTGCTGGGGTTGATTCCCAAGAGGCGAGGGCGGGATCCGCTGCTGGCTGAGGACCTGACTGGCAAGCATTTCTAAAGCAGAAAGTCCCTGGCCGCTGTCGTCAGAAACAGATGACGAGTCCCGCTGATGCTGTCGGGGCGGCAGATGTGTAAACGGGGTCTGGAGGTTGTGACCTGGTGATACAGGCGCAGTGGGCAGTTGCTGAGATGGTCTTGGCGTACTGGCATAGTACAGAGGACGGCCGGAAATGGAGCCGCTCGCTGGAGCTGATGATGCCAGCGACCTCGAGCCTGACCCAGTACCAGGTACGGACCCAGAAGGACCAGCTCCGTCATGGCTGGCGAAGTTGCTGGCCATGTCCCGGAGACCACGTCTCAGACGCTCAATCTCAATATCTTTATCTTCGAGTTGTTCCACAGCTATCTGTAATTCATTTTTCGTCTTGCGAAGTCGTCGTTTATAAGCGGCAAGTGTGACCTGGATATTTTGAGCGTCTTCACTGGCACCACCACCGGTGTTTGAAGCAGCATTTGCGGCCGCGGACGCAGCTGCCTGTGTGGCTGCCATGGTCTCTATCCTAAGACGGTCTACTTCCCGTTTGGCAATGCTGGTTTCTACCTCATGTCGCTGGGCTGCTTCATGAGTCTCTATAGTAAGTAGTTTGTTCTGTAATTTGTAGTGGGCGATTAATGATTCGTATTTTCGTAATGCAGTCGAGTAGTCTTGGATTGTTCTAGTGGCTCTTAATAGCGCGGGCCGAAGCGAGGATTCCGGCAATATTTCAATCCTCTGCTCATCGAGTGAGATGAATTCTGCTGCGCCAGGTGGTTCAGGTGGTGGGTTTCGCCAATTCATGGGTAATGTCTGAGGGCCACCTGTGGAACGGTGTCCAATACCGCTACCACTGCTGGGCCCCAAACCCGGCATCAGTCCAGAGTCCGTCTCAGACTTAATTGAAGCACGAAGGCCAGAAGGGGTTGGTGATCCTGGTCTCGAATCGTCGTCCAAGTGGATAGCTTGCGTTCGAGACCTCTGTTCACTTTTGCGTTTGGTAGGCGAAGAGTCGGTACTCGAATTATCTTTCGCAATATTACCGTCCTCCCGGTCGTCATTGTCGTCGTGCTCTTCACCTTCGATAATCGTAGCGGAGCCGGCAGATGTTGAGGCCGATAATCCAAGATTGATCACCCTGCTATGCTCTCCCTTTTCCTGATAAACATCTCCAGACGGTAGCGGAGTAGGCAGTGTCTCGAGTTCGGAAGCAGGCGGCGTCTGGGGAGACGCAAGCGAGGCCCTAGCATGTGAAGGACCAGGGCCACTGCTCACAGCAGAGCCGTTATTACCATCATTGGGCGCAACTTCGCCTGTTTCTTCACGAGTTTCATTAGTTCCAGGTAGCAGCTTCTTATCACCTAGTTCCGTACTCAGTTCTGATTGTTTAACCGCAGCATTCCCATTCCCGTCCTCTTCCAAACGAGCTGGCTGCTCCATGTCTGATAGAAGACTATGAGCACACACACACTAAATGTATCTCTGTTATGCTCTGTGCTTGTCTCGACAGTCAAAGTCGAATGCGTCCTGTTATAGTCAGGAAGTAGCGAAATCAAAGTCGAATTTCGTCCTACTCAGATTGATTGAGCAGAAAGTGATTTGATCGATCAGTTGGAATGAAGAATAATATCCCAGGAATGAATGATACCCGTGTCAGGAACCTCTCTCGAGAATAGGCAAAGGCAAGCGAGTAGGGGAAGGTGTAACGAGGAATGAAAAAGAGGAAGAAAAGAATCACAGGTCCTAAATCTGAATACGATATTATCGCCAGAAGACCCGCTACAAACCGTAACGGACAGTCGCGTTATGAACTCACTATCGCGCTGCTGCTTCTGTCGACAGTTGCAGCTGCTTGTTTTGCTTTCCACTTCGAGATAAACAAGTTTTTTGATCGACTTGCCAGCTTTCGCTGCCTGTATCGGCACTTTCCGCGGTATCGACAGATCCAAGCTGTTCAGCAGTGCTCCTATCAGAATAGCGTCTGCAAGAACAAGATTACGACTTGAGATGTTTCTCACTGTGTTCTCAGCGCGAACCTAAGTGATTCCCAGCGATTGTCACGATTGTTGGCGATTCCCAGTGATTTCAGAAGTGGTTTCAGAAGTTTTATTAACTTCCCAGCGATTTGTTATTTCAGTGGCTTCTCAGTGATATCTTACCACTCCGACAGGTCAACTGACACAACAAGAGATTGATCACACCGATATAAGCTTCTTCAACAACAAACAAACCTAGACACGAGTTAGCATACTCCTATCATCACAACAGCAGTGAGACCACAGCCGCCAGACAGATCCAAACATAATATACACAGCTCGCAAGGGCGAGGCGAGCTGGACACCCACTGACTCCACCGACCGTGGTAGCGGTCACCCCGGAGACCTAGCACACAAATGCAAGATAAGATATTTAATTACCTACCGACAGAATGCTGTGTTGACGACAGGCAGAAACAAAGTAAACAACCCAGTCTGCCGGCCAGACATGCAACTTTTGGGTAAAGCCGGAAAGAAAACGCCCCAAGAAAGAAAAAAAATGCAATTCAGAGTTCTGTTCACAACCGAGACACAATACACAAGCGACGAGGCCGGTTCGCGTTCGCGCACGCGTCGTGTGGACTGGACGAGCCCGGCAACAAAAGCACAAGGTTTCTGAGCTGCCACGAACAAATTGCAGCAAGCAAACACAGTGGCCCGGCGATCCAGACTATCCGACGACCAAGCTGTGAACCGTTCGATCTTCACACCCCTGGTTGTTGTAGTGATGACAGACCTAAATATGGCGGCGAGCATGCGACGACAGATTGTTTTCATTTCCCCTCGTCTTCCTAAATGCAGTGGCTGGCTGCTGCTGCATCGCTATACCGAAGTTTATCCGCTCCCTGCGCAGCTCGCCGCGCCAGGGTCCACAGGGCCCTCCTCCTCTGCTGTCTTTTCCATGCACCGCGGCTGCGCCTCCGGCGGCCGGGGCACTGCCCCGGACCCCGTGGCTCCTCTCCCTACGCTCGAGGAGGGCCTCTTCCAGGATAGCCAGGGGTTGGTGCGAAACCGGCTTACCCTCGCCTGGAGCGCCTCCGGCGGCCGGGGCGCTCTCCGGACGCCGGTGCTCTTCTCGCTGCGCCGAAGAGGGCCATTCCCGTGAGTGGCGCTCGCAGAGCGAGCACAGCGGGGTCCGGGGCAGTGCCCCGGCCGCCGGAGGCTATTCCCGGGTCCTGCAGCGGCGGCCGATCTATGCTTCATTCTGCAAAACGTAAACAAATCCGTCCTGGGGCAGCGCCGGCCTCGGGCTGCTCGCCCCCCGGGAGCCGCGAGCGGGCTCTGGTTTGGGAACTGCGGCGCTTGGAACCCACCCGAGCTGGGCCTGGTCGCGCTGTGGCGGTGCCCGCTGGCCGCCCGCTGGCCGCCTCTGATTGCAGCCTGTCATGTCGTATGCCTGTCTGATAACCTTATGTGCAGTAGAGCTCATGCGATGAGATGCAGCGGCACCAGCCGCGGATCAGGACCCTGCGCGGAGCGCCTCGTTCCATATCGGCCGGGCACACCCCGGGTCCCGCTTCTCCTCTCTCCGAGCTCAAAGAGCCAAAGAGACTGCGCTCGAGGAGCAGCGGGGTCCGGGGGAGCGCCCCGGCCGCCGGAGGCTGTCCCCAGAGCGCAGCGATAACGTGAGGTAGGATGCGAAGGAAGTCTATTTTACTATTTACAGTGTGTACGTAGTCGTTAAATGCAATAGGGAGGGCCATGGCCCGGTGTCGGAAAGGCGACGCGCGGGAACGGACCCATGGGGGAGGGGGGATGGCGTTAGCGGCCCCGGATGAGGCGTGCTGAGAGCGCTTCGAGGTCCTCGAGGGTATCGGGCTCCTCGACCTCGAGCACGCCGTGCCGTGAAGAGGAGACGGACGAGCCGGCCGATTTGTCGTTCTGGAACCATTTGGGTTTCTTCGCAGCAGGTTCGCTCTCGTCGTCCGATGACTGTGACTGGTAGTCGCGGTCAATGTCGGGCTCGTGGCCGCCATCGCTGTCGCTGTCAGCACCGCCGAGCGTGACCTGGTATCCGGCCGATTCGCCGTCGTCGTCATCCGATTGCTCCTCTTCCAGAGCTCGGCGTTCCATCTCCTGTCGTCGTCGCTTCTTTTCTTGCCGCTTTCCTTTGGCAATCTGCTTGTCTTCGATATCTTTCTCCTGCATGGCAGCAGACTCCCGGGCCACGAACTCGGCCTTCTGGACCGTGGCATCGCCGGCCTTTTTGAAATCTTCTTCATCTTCGAGCTCGTAGATGGCATGCGCATTACCCTCATCGTCAAACACAAGTTTGGTGGCATTGCCCTTGTTTTTGGACGATAGCTTCTTTGAAAGCGCTCGCTTCTGTGCCCGTTTAGATGTAGCTATTTCAAGTAGATTGGGGATCTCGTCGTCGTCAATAATATGGTCTTGTCGCTTGACGGCGATGAAATCGTCGCCATCGTCTTCATCTGCAGCTGATTTGGTCAGGTTCAGATAGTGCTCCGAGAGCACGTTCTGGTTTTTCCGCTCGAACATCCGATCATACTTGGTGCGCACTTTTTCGGGCTCATTTTGTTTTTTCTTGCTCTCTTTATCGCCTTCCAGATCTTCTTCATCTGAACCAGCTTCTTTAGTCAGCTTGATGAGCTGCCGTGGTGCATTCTTGGCCTCTTTAGAGCGCTCGCCGCCCTTGATTTTGACGTTGGGTGCACCAGGAAGACCAAGACTCTCGGCAAACTTCTCCAGTGGCAGCGATTCAAAGTTGAAAATATCCTTGTTCTTCTGAATATAAATAGATCGAACATAGGAGATAAATGCCTTTTGTCCTAGGTATTTCAGCTCCGGGTCCTGGAAACACAGCGCTTGCAAGTCCTGTCGGATAGACTTTTTCTTGGCTTCTCGAATCGTGAGTTTGCTAATAGGCACCTTCTTGGCTTCCAAGGCGCCAATCATGCCTTTTTCTTCTGATGGTGTGACAAACAGCAGGGCCCGGCCTTTCTTGTCGAACCGGGCAGACCGGCCCACGCGGTGGATATAGGTGGCTGCGTCTTCAGGAGCGTCGACCTGAATGACCCAGTCGACAGCCGGGAAATCGATTCCTCGAGCCACAATGTCTGTAGCAAACAGACACGAGTGCTGGGCCGACGAGAACTTCTGAGTCACGTCAATTCTGGCCTGCTGCTTTTGCTTACCATGAAGATGCAACAAGGGGATACCTGGCTGGAGCTTTCTGAAAGATTCATAGGCAAAACGGACCTGTTTTGACGAGGAAAAGAAAATCAGCATCTTGGTCTTGATGTGACTTTTGATAAATGCATACATGTTGTCGAGTTTCTCATCCAGCGGTGAAACAATATAAAACTGTTCCAGGCCCTTGGGTGTCGACGTCTGATCTTCTTCGTGAACTGAGATATATCGTGGGTCGCTGAGGCTCAATCTTGCCAAATCAGATACTTTTTTGGTCTGTGTAGCAGAGAAAAGCAGCGTCTGCCGAGTACTGGGCAGATTCTCGACAATGGCGTCTAAACTCTTCTTGAATCCCATATCCAGAATTCGGTCGGCCTCGTCTAGAACAAGCATCTGCAAGTTCGACACATCGAAGCCAGCTGTCTGATCCATATGCTGGAGCAACCGGCCTGGCGTGCCAATGAGGATGTTGAGTCTTGCTAAACGCTCCGATTCGACTTGCACATCTTTACCACCAATTACCAGACCGGCTGATAACGAGTGAGCTCGGCCAATCTTACGCAGCACCTGGAAGATCTGAATAGCCAGCTCACGGGTGGGCGAAATAATCAATGCTCCTAGACCGTCCTGCTGGTTCCATTTTTGGCGATATAACCGTTCCAAGACCGGAATCAAGAACGCCAACGTCTTTCCAGATCCTGTTCTAGCTGCACCTAAAACGTCTTCCCCCTTTAAAGAAGCGATGATCGACTGTTTCTGGATATCCGTCATATCCACGAAATGGCTTGAACGAAGGCCTTGGAGCGTGGATCTCGACAGTGGCAGCTGCTCGAACTTGGTTACGTTCCCATGCTCGGCATCGTCCCACTCTTTAATCTGCGATTCCAAACTTTCGATATGAGCATTCTCACTCTGTCGCTTCACCGTCTTGGGCTTATTTTTGTTGTGGTGGCTGTTGCCGCTGTGTTTCTTCCCGTTGACCTTGGGCCGTCCACCATTCGAAGACATTCTACTCAGTCAGTATTCGAACTTATTTGCCGGAATATGGGAAGGCACCGAACGGTCACTCGACAACAACTGAAAGATATGAACGAAAAAACAACCAAAAAATAAAAAAAGAAAAAATTTAATACAATGTGAGAGCCAGATCAAATAATAAATATACACCGATCAATAGACAGATACAGAACAGACTACCAAGCGTAGTGAGCTGATAAATATTCACCGGCTGTCGACACTCGCTTGCAGTAGTTTCGTCAGTTTCCCGCGGTTGCTGTTGTCTTCCTCCAGCACAACCCCGTCGCTTCAGATCAGCCTGCTGTCGACCTCGGACTCTCCTCCTGTCAATGCAACCAACCGCTCGCGCTCTTCAATCAATCCACCGCATCCTGCGAACCTCAGCTCGCACATATTTTTTTTGAGTCGCTTTCCTTTCTCGGCCATGCATTTCAGCCCTACGCCGCACCGCTCGTCCTGCATCGACCCTGCGTCTCAGGGGCCGCTGCGCCTCCGGCGGCCGGGGCGCTGCCCCGGACCCCGCTGCTCCTCTCGCTCCGCTCGAGTCGGACCCCAGGGGCGGATCGCTCCGCGAAGCGAAGCACAACTGGGTCTGGGGCAGCGCGTCAGCTGTGGGAGGCGCGGGGGGACGTCCCTTTGCGGGGGCTGATGTGCCGCCACTCTCTCTCTTCTTTCGAGTTGAATAGGCAGGCAGAGTGGCGCGGAAGAGGGGCGGGTGCCATCCCTGGCCCAGGTATGGCATGAAGGGCTCTCGGACGACTGAACGGATCACATACTGATCTTAGTCACGTGATATCTTCCGGTGCCGATGCGTGAACAACTGTACTGGTGGAGAAGTAAAGCGCATGTTAAGCCAGCCAATGTCGGGCAGAAACGGGGCTGGCGAGCAGTACAGCCATGTGAAAAAGGAGGAGCGTGAATGGCGGCCGCGGGAAACGGCACATCGAGACCGCAGTCGCAGTCCAGATCGGCGGTCGGGACTGGGGACCTGGTCCAGCTCTCGTACCGGCAGCTCTCGCACCGGCGCAAACGCTGTGCCAGTGAAGAAGGAGAGAATCGGCGAGGAGGCGAAACATGGAACCAATGAAAGACGCTATGACCGAGCTACTAGTAAGGGAATAAGTAGAGGAGGCAGTAAACGGCGAAGCCGGTCGCCAGACCGGAAGCCTGACATGGGCAGACCAAGACAGCGAGACTCAGTCTCGCCTCCTCCACCTGTCAAGCCGAACTATTCGCACTCGGGTGTGCTGAGCGCTGAATCTAAAAAGGACTCGTTAGGAAATGTACTCAAGTATAACGAGCCCGATGACTCCGTGATGCCCCCGAAAACGCCAGAGTACCGGATCTATGTGTTCAGCGAGACCGAGCCAGGCAAGCTGGTCGACACCCTGCGCATCAACCAGAAGACTCACTACCTTTTCGGCCGCGATCGGGGAGTGTGTGACATTCCTGTAGACATTCGCTCGTGCTCTCGCCAGCACGCCGTCATCCAGTTCCGAAACATCGCCAAAACAGACCGCTTCGGCGACACGGTCTACACGGTCAAACCATATCTCATCGACCTGGACTCGTCCTACGGCACCCAGCTCAACGGCGACGACATCCCGCCCTCCCGCTACGTCGAACTCCGCAACAAAGACCTCATCCAGTTCTGCCGCCATCCCCGCGAGTACGTCTGGATTGAGAGCTGACCATCCTGTAAAAAAGCATCTGCATTCTGCTCACGGCGCCTCCGGCGGCCGGGCTCTTCTCGCTGCGCTCGAGTCGGCCACTCCGGGAAGACTGTGCCTTCACTCTGATCATGGAGAAATCTGGGCGCACCTGCTCCGGCAGCGCCTCCGGCGACCGGGGCGCTGCCCCGGACCCGGTAGTGCTCGCTGCGCGAGCAGTTTGGCTCCACAGCCCAGGGTTTGAAGATGGGCGGTTTGTTAGTTCTGCTCCGCTGGTAGTCATGTACGGGGTGTTGCTGATAAGGAGCGCAGCGGGAGGAGCCACGGGTCCAGGCAGGCTGTCAAAACCGATACTGGCCCAGTAAACAGCGAGTGCACAATCCCGAAATATAGTTGATCACTGAATACCAAGTCTGATTTCAGGCCCTTCCCTTTCAACAATTTCACGTACTTTTTTCACTCTCTTTTCAAAGTTCTTTTCATCTTTCCATCACTGTACTTGTTCGCTATCGGTCTCTGGGTCACAACAGGAGAGAGCTGAGTGCACCAAAACCATATACCCACCCCGGGAGTGGCCCGACTCGAGCGCAGCGAGAGGAGCCACGGGTCCGGGCAGAGCCCGGCCGCCGGAGGCACTCCCCTCCTCCCCGGGAATTGCTCGACTCAAGCGCAGCGAGAGCCGCCGCTGTGGAAAGAGCTAGTCGCTGCTGCGGAGGCAGCCTCTTCCGAAGAGCGCAGTGCACTTTGGAACAGTGAAGCGTCAATGATGTAATGCAATTAGTGTTATTAGAGGCGGATGGTGCTAGTGATTGTTGCGACTGCCGAGCGGGCTGCCGGTGCCGTCACGGCGGAACAGACGGCCGAAGTTTCGGAAGTTTTCGTTGAGTTTGTTCACCGGTGCTTCGGCTCCGTGGGTAAATCGTTCGAAGCCTTCTTTGGTGAGGATGGAGGGGCTCTTGTCAAATAGATGAGATCCGTTCTGGAACGGGTTGCCGCTGCTGCTGGAACTGCCGCCAGTGTTACCGCCTCCCCCGACAATGTTGATACCACTGCCAGATCCAATCATACCTGCACCCCCAATGCCGATGTTGATGTGCGGGCCGCTGCTGGCTCGCGATCCACCCACGACAGTGCCCTTGCCTACGAGAGGGTTCAACTGAAGACTCGAGAGAATGGGAGACTCGTCAGTCAGGTCGTCGTGGGCTTTTAAATGTGATTTGAACATCTCCAGGAACCGGGTCTGGCCGCCGCGAGTGATGCCTTTAAGCTCGAGGATCTTGGAAAAGTTCTGCTGTGATTTATCACCGACGAGGTAGAAATAGTTCTGAACAAGCCCTTCAGGGGGTGTCACTTGAGTCAGAATGACCTTCAGAATGGTCTCGACACGTGAAAGTGACTTGCTAACATGCCGCGTGTACGCAGTACTCACGGTGTTTGTCTCGGGTGCAGAGCCGTTGTTGTTGGCCGTGGCAGAAGTGCTATGGGTGAGTTTATCGGTGCCGTGTGCGTCGGAGCCGTATTCACTGTTTGCCTTCGTCAGTGTAGGAAGCCGAAGGAAACAGCCTTTGAGGACGTATAGATCAAGGAGCATCTGCTCGGCTGATACTTCGGAAATGGGCCGGCAGCGCACCACGCTTTGGAGAAAGTCGCCAGTGACAGCTTCGACGATTTTGTCACACAGCATTCGAGCGTGAGTTTCTTTCTTCATGGATTCGAGAATGGACAGTGTGTCGCGCTCAATGTTGGCAGTCAGGTCGCCGATATACGATGACTGGTCGCCAACTGTGTCCACTTTAGACCAGTTCGTGTTGGCCATCTCGCGCCAGGCAAACTCACAGCCTGCCTCAACTTTTCGCACCAGGTTCCGGATACATGAGTTAATAACGTCTAGGAACATGCTCTTCTCGCGCTCCAAATCGACACCGACTTTGAACTCGGGATCGAGCTGTTCCACGAGTTTCTGCTCCAGCTGGTTGGTGGTATTGAAACAATAGTCTGCTGTAGTGATCACCAGGCAGATTGTTTTAATATCGTCGTTCGTGACGAGCCGGTCTGGGATATACGAACGCAGGATCTGATTGCAATAAACAGTTAGCCATTTGCCAAACAAGTTCGACAACTGTAGAAGAGGCTCTCGGTTAGACAGTTTAGCCGTCTGGGTGAGAATTGATCTGTAGAATATAAACAAGTCTGCAGATGACGGTAGTACCGTTGGGTCCTCGTCATCTTTGCTTTCATGGTCGTTGTCTGCGGTGCTGGGGGGTTGTCTAATATTCTTGACCGAGCGAAACTCCTGGAACTTCAGTGCCAGAGCTCGGTCCTGAAACTGAATCCAGATGTTCAAATACGGTTGAAAGGCTGCTGAGATGGAATTGGTGAATTTGAAATGCTCGAAAGTGTTTCTGCTTGTGCTTGAACTTGTGCCTGTGTTTGCGCCTAGGTTTGTGCTTGAGCCTGTGCTTCCTGTACTGCTGGTGACTGGTCGAGGGGCCATATATTTGAACTTCTTTTCGAGATACTGCTCAAACTCGAGCGTTTCATTAAGTGAGTTGAGCAGTAGTTGCACATCTGACTCTTTTGGGTTCGACTGGGCACTGTTCACTTGAGACAGCAAGCCCTGGATGTCGTCGCGCGTGGTGGCACAGAATCGCCTGCACAGCTCCTCCGTGACATTCCAGCTCGGCAGGAAGAATCTTGCGTACTCATCGTTGTGGGTTTTTAACAGTCGCTTCAAGTATGAATACCGCCTAGAAATGTTTTCAAGTGAACCCGCTTCGTCGCTGCTGCGGAATATGGTCCGGTACTCTTTCAGCTGCACATTGCAGAACCACGAGATGAGTCTATCTCGTGCAGTAGATCCTGGCAAACTGTCCAGTACAACACAAGCATCTTCCAGTGTGGCACTTATATCTCCCACTGAAGCTGGGTTAGCGCCAGATGGGGCCGTCGCCCCACTGCCTGCCCCTGAACCGCCTGCTCCTCCAGCCATGGCCGATGAGCCATTCAAAACTGGCATACCCTGTACTGAAACCACTCTCGACCCAGGCTTATGTTCAACCACCATTGAAAAGTCTTCAAAAATCTGGTCTGAAATGCGCACTTGGATGTCCGACACCTGTTTACTGAGCGTAGCAATCTGGGAAATACTGCGGAACTGCCGAAAGTGCGCCATAAGTTCTAGTACCGCCGGCAATGTCTGCGACATCTCCTTATACTGGCGGCGCGATACCAGCGCAGATAGCTGGTTATACGCCGTAGTCAACATCTGAAGCCGCTTCAAGACAGTTATACTCTGAATCAGGTTACCCTTGGTATTGTCCAGTTTCTTGATATCCAGCGTCATGGCCGTGATAGCCCGGTCCGTGCTTACCGCCTGGCTCCGCAGGGAGTCCACCTTGTCTGACAAAGCTCGCACCTCTTGCACTGTTTTCGAAATCTCTGAACATGCCAAGCTGGGGTTCGTACCTGGACAGCCAGCGACGATACCACCATTGGACAGAGCACCAGAAGCACCCTCTGCAGACCAAGACCCATTGTGCAGCTTCGACTCGAGCAATTGACCATACAGCTCGGTCAGCTGGCGGATATCACCGACCCTCTTAACATTGGCCGACGTGGGGAACAGCACATTCAAATGGTCCACCGGTGAGTAGTCCGGCAGTGACAGCGGGTCCGCCTGACCAAAACCGTTCATAGGCGTATTCGCCGAGGACGAGGGCGACAACGACGACATGACTCGCCCGTTTCTCTTACAGCCCGTGTCTCAGCGAATCCAATATCCGCCCGCTGCTTCTCCACTGTTCACAACATGAGCACTGCCTGCACTGACGTGTATACCTGCTTGTGCAGCCGCGTCGCCAGATGCCGGACCCGCCGAGCTCGCTTCAAATGCCCTGTGTGCACCCGGCGGCCGGGGCGAGGAGGATGACTCAGCCCAGCTCTTCCGGTACAGTCAGAGTCGGAGGGAGGCCAAGGAGATGCGTTCGCAAGGTCTGGGGCAGAACCTCGGCTGCTTGGTTCTCGAGAATTGCGCTCGCTGGACATCCATTTGCTGGATAACAGAAATTTCTGAACAGCTTTCTGGAGCTCAACCTTTGAAGAAGGGCGCAGTTCAGGCATTGCTGCGAACTCGCAGTAGAAGTCGCTCTTCGAGCCGATCCAATATCAACGAAGCCAAACTAACGTCAGGATGACTACAGAGATCGTGATGACCGGAAAGATCTGGTCGGGACCCTTAGAAATGCGAATAAGCTTCGAAGTAAAGATAGACAACTGCCACTTCGCTAGAGCAAAGGACAAGGATCCTGATATAATGACAAGTGCGATCTCCCGCATTATTCATTAAGGAAGCTACTACGAAAATGAGATTTACTAATACTAAGAAATAAGCAAACTCGGGTGTCAGGTGTCAACAGACATTCAGTTCTTCTCACTATTCTACAGTGGATCCAGCCTGTTAGTTAATTTTTAATTTTTTGTTTGTTGATTTGTACCACGTACATCTGTTTTGTACGGTCGAGGTCTAAGCCTTGGGGACCATTCCCGTGATCATCTGGGCTCACTATTTTCCCAGTAAGAGCCACTAGTGGCCAGGATGGTCGTGAAGTGACTCCAGCAGCTTCACTGTCATCATCCTATTCTGATAGTTGTGCCCTGTGGAGTTACTCTCATGTTCCATCCTGCCACTTGGAGCTGGAGCTGGAGCTTTGCCATCCTGATTCCTGTCCTGATACTTCAAATCCTGCTGAGCCTGGTCCTTGATCACTCCCCCCATAAACAAAAGTGATTATCTTTTTCTTCAGCTTGCCTTCGCCTTCGTGCCCTGAACGCTGGGTTCACTGCCATGATCTTTTTGGAAGGCAGAGTCTGGTCCTTGACCACTATGGCGTTTGGGCAAGAACCCTCTTCTTCTTCTGGTGCCGGAGATTATACTCCTCAATGGCCTCTCTGCAGACTTGCTGTAATGTGTTGCGATCAAATTGATCTGGATTCCAATTGAATGCTGTTTCAAGTAAACTCACCAAACGTTTGTCCCATTTCGTATTCTGTCGGATATCCACTTTGATATGAAGTTGATCAGACTCCAAAGACTCTTCAAATTCAGACTTCTCGGTCCCATCAGACTCCTCAGAATCCATCATAGCCTCCTCAGAAACTTCACGCTTTACGATCCCATGCCCCTCAGAATCCTTCTCCTGAAGCCTTCTAGATCTTCGACGTTTTGGACGAAACTTGCTGGTATCCTCCTTGGAACCAGTTATCTCAGGACCCAGCTGCACATAAACAGTAACCACCGGATTGTTCGCTCCGACTACCTTTCTGGATTCCTCGAGCATACGCTTGTGAATACCCAGGTACTTCCCATTTGCCGAGTTCTGATCGTTTCGTATCTGAATAACAATCACCGAAAATGCTTCTCTAACAGATAGCTCTTCCTCATTAGTCCATTCCTTAAACTTGCCCTTGCCATCAAACATTTCGATTGTGCCGAGCTGATCATCGCCTCCTATGTAAACTGGGATCAATAGATCATATGGGGCCTGATCTCTTTTGAAGCAGTAACCGTGTCCTCTCCAGAATCCAAAAGCCAGCATTCGAGGAACAAGCACTTCATCGGCGCAAGCCCAGTGACTCAAATGAATTCTCCCGTTCATAATGGAGCTCACAATCTGACTGGTATCCGTCCCTCCAAAACGTTCCTCAATACGATTTAGAAATTCGCGACCTGTGCAGTGAAAAGTGCTATTTTCGTTAACACGAACCTCAGGCATACTTTGTTGAAACATGAACATTCCCCACACCTCTCTCAACCGACTCTTCGACAGAGCCCTCTGAATGACGAGCTTTTTCAAGACCCAAACAAAGAAGGACCCTTTGTTCTGTTCTTGGTATGAATCTTCAAAACTCTTCAGCAATCGATGAGCTGCCATAGCAAGCACAGGCTCACTGGGGTACCCAACCTTCACTACTGAACGCTCAGGTGATAAGTCTAACATTAGTGCCATTTTCGAAGCCACCAATGTCTCTGCAGTGCGAAGATCCAGATCCAAGACAGGTACATACACGGTCATCAGACAGGCTACACCTGTCATATATTCATCTTTGACACCATTGAGCAATTTCTCACGCGCCAGA